>JAVTVY010014342.1:0-66222 GCA_036873755.1 Hanleya hanleyi
AAATGCTTTGGGGGAGCGGTCGCTCTCCTTGTCAATTGCTCACCCAAAACATTACTGGGAGAGCTATCACTCTACTGGGACGAGTGATAAAATGTTGTAAAATAAACTGCTATTAAAAAACTTCAATGAAGCTATTTTAATATCATTAATTAGTTTATCTTTTTTATAAAATAATGAACCAAAAAAATTGTAAATATCTCCCACATTATATGATTATTTCAAAGATGAATTAAAAAAAGTTCTTACAGATAATGAACTTTGAGTTTACGGTAAGTTCCCTAAGTATTCGCGACCCTAAGTAAATTCGAAAACGGGCATTTTTCGCCAGGTTACTGTACGTGACACTGTTCCCTAAGTAATCGAAAACAGCCCATTCGTGAAAAACCGCGGTCCTAACTATTCGAAAGTCCCCCATTTATGTGGTTGCGAGATTGATAATATTGTGGGCTTATGTAATTGTGGGATGGGAAAAACATCCGCATCAACGAGTTCGAGAGCGTGTCAAAAGTTTTCACGTTCAAACTGAAAGAATGCGTCAGAAAATGAACCCGTACTCGTTCAGAAAGAATCAGTCGGAAAATGAACACTATCCCGTCAGAAAAAGGAGCGTCAGAAAAAGAACGTTCTTATTCGAGCGTTCAAATTAGACAAGAGGCGTGGGATATTATGAAATACCAACCCGGTTATGAACAATCTCCTATAAAGCGCTGCAATAGCCGTTTTACTCTCTTTCAAACCTATTTACAATATTTTCAGCTTGTTATATCCTAAAGAAGAGAGTCCTAAATATATTTTAGAGGGTTTTACGAAACCGATCGCCACGACAGCGTCAGAAAATGAATATACGAAAGTGAACGTCCTTTTTTTTTCGATGACGGGACTCCCATATCCATTCCCAATAAAAATGGATGTTATTTGAAAGCAATTATAGCAAGGACTCGAGGTTAATACGCAGTTTACTTAAAGGGTTTTGAAAATATTGGTGTTTACACAGCTGTGATAGAATGATTTGCTGACATCCATGGAAAGATTGAAAGAATGAGCCAGGTGGGATTATCAGCGACTTTTACTCTTCAGAACGTCCCCATATGAACCTCTTTTGGCTGGCAAATTCCCATGCAGTTCGTGATGCCAAGCAGAGATAAACCCCTTTTTTCACCCCATATGCAGGACTTGTCCATTGATATGTAAATGTATCCAATCTTGCAGCTCACTGAGCGCTCAAGAGAGGAAGTGCTTTGATCCTGCCTGGAATGGAGACATTTAAGACTACACGAATCATCAGAGTCCAGAGAAAACTATCATTATTCAAATTAGCTAGAGCCAGTTACAGCCCAAATCGTTTATTATGTGCCAACAAGGCAGAGTGTTGGATCAGTTTGCATATGCAGACCGATTGTATAACCCTTGACAGACTGGCTGGTCTCACTTCAAACCTGGGATCATCCGATTTATTGTTTTTGATTGCGCTAATCTTGTATACAAATTAAAGATTCTGACTGGTTTACATATAATTATTGGTCACATTCACTGCAATGATTTAATGAAGTGACCGTCTAAAAGAAAATAACAGTTTTCTGTTCATTTCATTTTCATTCATTACTTTGTTGCTGAAATGAAACAAAGCAATACATTTGTTCCAATTACCCAAACAATTTTCACAGCGACTATAGCAGATTTACCATAGATTGTGTGCACAAAGAGGCTCAATGGGGATATTCAGGTTGACCAGCATCAATGTCTAAGACATCTCCAGCTCAAATGAAATACCAGCTGCTTCCGTGCTGAAGTAAAAAATGTACAGGCGACTTCTAGCAAGAAATGAAATACTGGCTCCCTCGACTTACATGACATTGGAGTTTTTTATTGATACTTCAGGTAAATCCCACAATATGTGTATATAAAATTAAATATTTTAACCGTTTTACATAATCGTCGGATAAATGTTGGAAGATATTCATTTCAATTAAACAAGGTTATTTTATGAAGAGAGGCATCGCCTGCTCTAGAGTACAGTTATGCAGTGTGCATACGCCCCCTTGTTAGGCCCCATGCAAGCGGAGATGTACAGGCTATTAGTAGACACAAAGGCTTGATTCAATTATTACTTTGGGGAACATATGGGGGTTACGCGTTCACGATTGATAACACAACAAAGCAGTGGATAAAACATTCCAATTAACAAACAATGTAATGTTGTACGAATAATCAGTTTTTTTATTGATAGACATTTTAGAAGTTGGGGACTAGTAACCAAACGAACTGTTACCAACGTAACCGAACGAACTGTTACCAACTGGGCCGTCCGGACGGTATGGCAGCCCATTCCTACACTCGTGAAACGGGCATAACATGCCGCTCTTCTCGTCACGCTAACCTGCCTGTTCGCAGTGTGCCCCAAAGTCGAAAAGCTCCGTCAATATGGAGACTCTAAATTTACGAAAACGTCCGTTTTCCTGAACTGACCTGCACAAAGTATTCGGAAGTGGTCAGTTTTTCACGACTGCGATATTCACTTCCGGTCACGAATACTTAGGGAACTTACCGTACTATTAAGATATTCTAAACTGTCCTTGCAGACTAATTACAGGGTCCAGTCCCATAAATAATTTCAATGTTTTCACTGAAAATATGGTAATGAGTTTGGTAATTAATTACGAAATAATGAACAGCTAAGTATCCCAGAAATTGTTATTCCTGTATAAGTACATTGTATTATTCAATTTCTAAACATTTCTGCAAGTATTTCCTGAATAAAATAGTCCAGAAACCCATCCCATGTAACTTACGTGATGCTGGTTAACAATCTTCATAACCCTCGTGGTAAAATATGGCAAAGTGACTGATGGCAACTATACTCATACCTACTAATTCATTGTTCAAGCTATCGCTATAGGTGAGAACTTTTAAGATTCTTCCAACCAAATCAGAGAATATTTAACATCCGTCAAATGACCCAAAACTGCCCTAATTCTCTGAGTAACTTATGTGACACTTTTTTAATTAAGCCCAGATGCTAATTAATTTGACTGAAATTAATCAAAAACCCATTCAAATTATAAGAAATACTTCTATTTAAGTGACTTGTTTTGTTATTGGTGTAGTCATGGCTGTTAATTGTGTCAAATGTTACAAATACATCCCCATCGGGAATGAAAATGTAACTTACATGACATGGAATCGCTCTATATGTGTTATTGTTAATTGTTACATGTAATGTTAGGGTTATTTGATACAGGGTAGTGGAATTAATACAATGATGGGTTGGGTCTTGTATGTTTTTATTTCTTTCTTCTTTTGTACATTGATTGCCTGCCCCTTGCTGGCGCTGTGACCAGCAAAATAAAGATTCTATTCTATTCTGGTCTGACAAAATCATCAACTGCTTAAATGAATGTTCTGCTTGAGCGAGTGACAACATCTTTCATTAACCAGATTCAGTATAATGAGCTGTGCATTTAATATGTTATTGTTCTTAAACAAAGCTGTATGTGAATTTGCTCACTAGAATAATAGTTAACTCCAGCACAAATATCTTCTACCCTATTTCCTACTGTTTTATCAATAAACATGCGAGTTTATGAATCTGTTATTTCTAGTCCAAGGTACTACAGATGTACATTTTATAAGCCTAAAACGAGCATTCAGAAAATGCTGCCACCATCCTTGAGGTATACTAGCTGCTACAATGCACTTCTCACAATGAATTCGAAGAGTGCCAGGAATCTGCCGACGTTCAAAAGGAACCTATCATCTGGTGTTCCATAAAATAATGTACAAACTTTTTTTTTGTATTTTTCTTTATTTTTAATATCATTCTGTCCTGAGACAATTGAGTGGATTTTCATGACGATACTCCAAGCCAGACAGAAAAAAATCACCAAAAGATTGACAAGGGTTGGGAAATCTTAACCGTTCAGACGACGATAAAAATCCTGTCCTCTTCCATGTCACACCAACTGAATCTCAACTGTGCATTCCCACAAAGAAATGCAAGATTTATCACTCTACAACGAAAGACTATTGAAGACTTTATGCATGTTGGCTTGGTCAATGTAACTAAATTCCTCTAAGCTTTGGCTCATTGTCAGTTGAACTTTGTGGGATCATTTCACTTCAGGTACAAAACACAATTGGTTGAACACATGACCTGATCAACTAATGTTTAACAATTATGGGACAGAAAATTACCCTTGAACATTCTTCGTCACTGCTCGCGTGACAGAGAGACAGTTGTACAAGCAAGTATAATGGTGTATAATTTGTCCATTGTACTTGTAATAAACCAGGAATGCATGAAGTTTTTCTAGTTTGAATGTTATGGAAACTCGAGATTAGTTATTTTCCCACATCGACTGCATTGATCACAAGATGATGGTTTTGGCTTGTGTACATTGTATTACCCTATGTTGCAGATTGTATCTATATTACCTTCGCAAAACATGCATTTAAACTCTACAGCCAATTTGTCACATACTGGGAATTAAGGCCTGTATCACATGCATTAAAACTGTCTGGCTTTTACAAGACGCACCAACTTAACTACATGTAGGCCTACCCCGCCACTCTGTCCGATTGCCAGAAAGTGTGGTGGCTGACCAACTCTGAACCAAATTACAGCTGGGATAATAGCTAGCCGATCAAATTCAGTGTGGCATGCAGCGGGCATAGTTTTTTAATGCATCGCCGACATGTAACAGGGAAAAGTGTCTGTGTTGACTTTAGCGCTCAAACTTTTGCAGTGCCTATATACCAACGAAGGCATGAAGATTAATATTCACTGTCTGCAGGGTACTTCTAGTATGATGTAACATGAATTGCAGGCAAGCACCTAAAAGGTGCATGGACCCCTCAGCCTGTTTTGTTTTAGTCAAGTAGGATCAGGGCTGCATCTAGAGCCAATTTAGTTTCGGAAAACATATGGGTGCCCAAAACTCAAATGAAACAAAAAACGAAAGTATTGTTGTTCAATTTGAAAGGATTTCTGAAGGAATACTCCTAGAAAAAGCTTCTGGGAGCCTCAATATCGATCTGATTGCATAGCTGGGTATTGAATTTCAATTAATAAACCTCTGTTTTGTGATTGATCACATGCTCTTTGCACCGAAATTCAGTTAAAAAAAATGGACCCTCAATAATGAATTACGAAAAGGAACTGGGAGTTTAGGATCGGAACCTACAAAAAATCCTTGGATACCGTATATAACAGACTTTGGTTTCACCTGAGTGGTGTGCTGGGATTACAGCATGCAAGAAAGTGTAGCACTATCAGTGGCAATTTATGCATTGCACAAGTGTGATAACAAGTAAACACACTTACTGACACAGGTCCACCCTTATCATTATTTTTTGTAGGGGGGGGGGAGGAAGCATAAGCTCCAGGTAAATTGCTCAGAGTCAGGCTAAAAATGGGCTCTCCTAATCACTCGTTTTAAATAATTTCCAAGGTACAGTAACATGTTTGGTGACAAAAATTGAAGCATTACATTTATGTTGTACCAGTTAAATGTGTGGACACAAATATGGTTCATGCAAAGGTTTTAGGATAAATCATATGATGTAGAATAAATGATTTAATAGCAAAATTAAAGAAAAATGTCCTTCATTGAATGAGAATCTTGAATGGACCAGGCTTTCTTGTATCAGGGAACCTTTAAAATTCACACTGAAACATGCAATGAAGGGTTCCCGATGGGCAAAAGCTAAGCCATCAATAAATAATAATAAAAAAAAAAATTAAAAATTATGAAATCACCACAGCCATCTAAAAATCTAATCATTTCATCAGTCAACATTCAGGAAGCTCTCACCAAAGTTTTGTCAGGACCGACTTGATAGATCTGCAGATATTCAGCGGACAAGAGCATGTTGATGGGCATAGATAACAGTGCAAAAGCTGAGCCATCAATAAATAATAAAAAAAAAAATTAAAAATCATGAAATCATCATAGCCATCTGAAAATCTAATCATTTCATCAGTCAACATTCAGGAAGCTCTCACCAAAGTTTGGTCAGGCCCGACTTCATAGATCTGCAGATATTCAGCGGACAAGAACATGTTGACGGACGGACGGACGGATGGACGCTAGGACGGACGGACGTGCGTACATGGCAATGACAAGACCCCACAGCCCTATGGGCTGAGGGGTAAAAATGGTAAACTCTCACAATCACCCTCAGATATGGAGTTTGGATTTGACCAGTCAATCCAATGAATGGGAAGCTAATTACATGTAAGATAAACCGAAAATACTACATTACATGTACATGTACTTCTGTGAGCTGATTGGTTCTCTAGCCAGGCCAAAATCAACAAACAGCGGCAATCACAGTGCTCATCTGACTGGATAATTACAGGTCCGCTGGAGCCAGGGCAGGCCCAGTAGGGGTCCGCTCCAATTATATGAAAAGAGGGGGACCAAAGACAACTTTGCCCCCCCCCCCCAATAATCGTGACTGAGGTGCCTTGAAATGTGTCAGACATGTGTACATAGAGAATTTCATAAGGAAAGTTTTTCAACCCCCATCCACAATTAGAAGTAGATATAGATGACAAATAATATACAATGTAGGCACATTATCTTTGAAACAATGAGGGGGAAATTTAATTGAAAAACACAAGAACTTTTAGCGCTTCTGATATGGTTTTATTGCAAAATATTCTATCCTTTTCAAGCTTCTCAGAAGTTCTGAAGTGCATTAAATCACATCTAAAATTCCCAAATTTTCCGGTAGAGAAAACCCCCAGTCTCTCAGGGAGGGGGACACCCCTCCCTCTGTCATGCCTGAATTAGTAGTCCCCGTCACCTCCTAACACACATTTTTTTCTTGCAAAACGTTCACGCAGCGCGAACATGGATCAGGTTCCGTTATCATTTCATCATTCGCACATTCGAACAAGTGAGAAAATACACTTTATTATCTGTGCTTATCATATATGATGTATGGCGGATGTCAATGTCCCCTCAAATACCAGATGTATTTTCCGATACTCGACATTCTGCAGAATCAATGGTGCGAAACTTACCACTCTCCATTAATACATGTACATGTATATGTATATGACCATGTAAAGAGACAGACCCTAATCAATATCACATAATAGTTTTTCAGGGCGCAGGCATGTACAAACAATTTATCTGCAGATATGAATAACTCCATTAATTACATTAAATAACATTATCAAATTAGTGAACCGTCCGATTGTTCTGCCAGATCAATAAATCAATTTAGCACTGTTGGTTACCATGTGTTAGATTTTTTTTTTTTTCCGAACGTTTCAGCTTTTATCATGGTCATGGCCAATGTCACATACATTAAAAGGTAAATTAAATATATATACATGTATTATAGGTCAAATTAGAAGCAAATGTTAATTTGATGTAGTTTGTAAACTAACTTGGGCAGCCCCCCAGCCTGTATTGCATCATCCAAGCAATAAAGCTTCATTAAGACTGACCATGTCACCCTTCTCAACTTCCTGCAGCCTCAGGCTCCCAGTTTTATAGCTCTCAGTTTTATAGCTGCATCCTAGCAATAAATCGTCATTAGGACTGACCAGATCAACCTTCTCAATTTCTTCATCTCCCTGTCTCTCCCATTTATGTTAGCTTTCTGGTGAGAAAGTCCTCACTTTCTTGGCGAGTTAGCTAGTGTAAAGACATACATATTCTCGTGCCTGCATTATTCAGAATTTATTCAGAATTTCTCCGGAGTTTTCCTTCTCAGTTTTCACAAATTTTAAAGGATTATTAAGGTCTTCGTCCTGATTTGTCATTGTTGAGTGAATACATTCACGACAGATTAGTTAAAATACGAGATTAGTGATTGTTCAAAAGAACTCAAATATCAGCTACAACTTCAAGTGAACTTATTCATTTATCGGAGTTGTGTCGCAGTGCAGATAATTGTGCAGGCTTTCCTTGTTTGAAGCTAACTCGTTTCCTCGCCGATACAGAATGCAGCGTTTCCAGCAAGCCCAAAATGTTATGAACAGCAGGCGATCACGCAGATCGGCACCATACGATGGAAACAATTACCGAAATTGGACGGCAGACAGGCTGCGCCAAGAGTTGGCGAAAAGAAATATCGTTGCATCGCCGACCTTTCCCAAAAAGATGCTAGTTTTGCTTTATTCGGACAATCTGACTAGCGGGTCGCTGAATCCCCACTCACCGTGGCAGGCACAGAGATGACCGGCCAGCAGTCCACCCAGGCACCAGCCCAGCCAGACGGACGACCAGCAGCTGCGCGGAGACTTCGTCCACGCAGACAAGACCGAGAAACGAGATTTCCAGTATGGCATCACAACAACAACAACAATACAACATACACCCACAGGACCAAGGCAGTCCGGCCGTTGAGGAGGAGATGCCCAACGTATTGCAGCACGTGCGGGAGCTTACCAGGGTGGTCCAAACATTGCAGAGATCGCTTGGAGAACAGGCATCTCCTTCTACGGGACTATTTAATAATGCAGCTATGAACAACGTCACTCCCACAAACTTTTTCCCTGGGATTACCTCTGTCGGGCCATCAACGAGAGTCAACACCCCGTACACCCTGGCAACAGCTTACTCAGGTATAGGTGCGCCAACAGCAGGTAATTTGTTTGATGCTTCCCTCGACAATGCCAGCCTTCGTCAGGCTCAGGCAACTCAATCTTCGCCAATTTCAGGGGTGGGAAGGGGTGTTTCTCTGGCTTTGGCACCTAAGGCAGAGGTGGTCCCAATTAAAATCAGACAACAGATTATTCAAGGACAATATGTCAATCTGGCAAAACTCTTAACTACCGATTCCTGTATGGAAGAGGTAGAGGACACTACCAACAGGTTATTTGTGCATGGTACAGAAGTGCATGTGAGATCTTCTCAGGATACTAGATTATCTAGAAATCTTAGTCTGAGTAGCTTCATTAAAGCTTTCAATAAATTCAAAACCATTATGTGTGACGAATACCCATTCAGGAGACAGGAATTGGACGAATACCAGTCTTTGATTATAGAGATGGCGGAACAATATTCTGGTCCTGGCTTCTATGAATACCATAAGAAGTTCACTATGGCAGCAGCTGCAGTACTGCAGCAGCACAATGTTTTGGTCAATTGGGGCATTCGGGATGACACTATTTACAATACTGTATTCACAGGGAAAAAGGTCACCATCTGTTTTCATTGCAGTAGTACAGCTCACATTTCCGAGCTTTGTCCATCTCAAAGGTATTCGTCCAGGCCTTCCTTCCCCCTCGGTGTTCGTGGCCAACAAGGTCAGGTTTCTGACAAGAGATTTGATCTTCTTGGCCGAAAACGTATTGTTCACAATGGCATCGAGATTTGCAACAATTTCAATACTGAGCAGGGCTGTAACATTGAAAATTGTAGATATAGCCATGTATGTCTGACGTGTAAACGCCGTTCCCATCCTCAAGTGCGGTGTATGTCTGGTTCGTCATCTGTCCCACAGATACAAGCTCCTCCCACTTCCAACAGTCCAAGAAGTACAGCCCCTTCTAGCAGCCCCAGAAGTGCTACCACTTCCACTAGTTCTTCCACTCAATGACTTGAGGGAAAAAATCAAACTAGTTCTGGGGGTATTTTACATGTATCCGATATGACCGCCTCCACTCCCATTAATATAGAACGTTTGCAAGAATTATTAGAGGACCACCCGGACCGTGAATGGGTACACTATTTGATTTCGGGTCTTAATGATGGTTTTCATACAGGTATTGTCAACCCACCTACTGTTTCCAAAGTTTGTAAAAATCTTCAGTCAGCAAAAAACAGTCTCATGATGTCGCAAGGTTAATTCAAGCTGAATGTAGTAACGGTTATTTGATAGGCCCATATAGTGATTCCCCATTTCCAGTTCATCGCGTGAGTCCAATCGGCATCGTCGAAGGTAGATTTTCAAAGAAGAAACGTCTGATTGTCGACCTATCTGCCCCTCATGATGACATGGATCATCCCAGTATCAATGACTTGATAAGTAAGGAGGAATTTTCTCTAACTTATGTGACGATAGACCATGCCATTCAGCAAATCCAAAAATTTGGCAAAGGTTCCCTCTTTTGTAAAACTGACATAGTGGATGCATTCAAACAACTTCCAATACATCCATCATTGTGGCATCTATATGGAGTCCAATGGGAAAATTCATTCTATTATTTTGTTCGCCTAGCATTCGGCTGTAGATCCAGCCCCAAAATTTTTGACCAGTTATCCATCGCGATTTGTTGGATTGCTGAACATGTTTATGGCATTGAGTGCTTGCAGCACCTGTTAGATGATTTCCTGGCTATTTGCCCTCCAAATTCGTGCGCGGAAAGAACCATGGCGCTGTTAACTCTTATCTTTGGCACACTGAAAATTCCCATCGCCCCTCACAAAACGATCGGTCCAGTCACTGAGATACCATATCTGGGAATAATTCTCGATTCCATCAAGATGGAAGCCAGATTGCCACATGACAAAATTGCTAGAATTCTGGAGATAATATCTCAGGTACAATCTGCCAAGGCTATTACCAAACGTAACATGCTTAGCCTGTTAGGTCACATGAACTTTGCTATGAGAGTTATTCCGATCGGCAGGTCATTTGTTTCATATTTGATCACGTTAGCCCATTCCGTTAGCAATTTACATCATATGGTAAAACTAAATGCAGAATGCAGGGCTGATTTGTTCATGTGGCAGTCATTCCTAACTTCATGGAATGGTATTTCGTTGTTTTTGGAAGATCGTCGAGTTGATGACAGGGATTTGCAGCTGTTTACAGATGCCGCCATGTCCGCTGGTTTTGGTGCTTATCATTTAGGTGAATGGTTTTGCGGGACGTGGCCAAAAGAATTGTGCCCTGACAGGTCAACAAAAATCTCCACTGCCCTGTTAGAGTTATATCCCATAGTATTGTCAGCCATGGTTTGGGGGAAACTTTGGTCAAAGAAGAGGATTATTTTCAACTGTGATAACGAGGGCACTGTACACATTATTCGGAAAGGTAGAGCTAAATCTCCCCTAATCATGCAGTTGATGCGCCGTTTAACCTGGTGTGCTGCCACATACAATTTCATGATTTATGCCCAACACCTACCAGGTAAACACAATGAAATAGCGGACGCACTTTCTCGTTTTCAGATGGACAGATTTCGACAACTGGCACAGAACAGTCAATCCAGTCCATGTTTATTCCCTACACACTCCGAAGTGATACTTTATTAAATTCCACCTTGACCTATCTGTGGGACAGGGCAGTGAGTTCTCGGACATCCAAGACATATTGTTCTGCATTTAGACAATTTTTGCATTTTGTTACAATGTTTCGACTACCTTATGTACATAACATGCCTTTTATATCAGAGGATATTCTCCTATATTATATAGCCCATTGTTTCAGGTTGAATTTAAAATTAGGCACAATTAAATTGCACATGTGTGCAATCCGTTTCTTTTATGTCAAAGCAGGGTGTAGTGACCCTCTTGTTAATGCATCTGGTGAGGCCTTGCCCAGGCTCAGGCTCATCAAGTCTGTGAAGAAATCACAAAATAATGTCAGCAGACCTAGACTGCCAATCAAATTTCCAATGCTGGTTAAATTGTGCGCAGTTCTGGAAATCGGATTTTTCAATTCCTTCATTGATGCTATGTTACTGGCAGCCTTGTCAACAGCCTTTTTTGGCTTTTTGAGATGTGGTGAATTCACAGTATATAAGGATTTTGATCCTGAGCTCAATTTGTCCATTGCTGACATTGCTTTTGTTCCTGATAATTCTAGCTTTACACTGCAACTAAAATCATCGAAAACAGACCCGTTCCGTCGGGGCGTAACAATCCGATTATTCAGCACTGGGCACCCTCAGGTCTGTCCAATCAAGTATATGAAAGAGTATCTTAAATTCCGACAGCGTATGTGTTCGAGTAATACACAGCCTTTATTTATCACTGCACAGTTAAAACCTCTCTCCCGATCCTATTTTATCTCATGCCTGAAACATCTCCTGATGACTGTAGGTGTTAATGCAGATTATTATTGTGGACATTCTCTGAGAAAAGGAGCAGCATCAACTTGTTCGTCCGTTCGCATGGAAGACCATTTAATTAAGACTTTAGGGCGGTGGTCTTCCGATTGTTACCAACGATATATTTCTGTAGATATCCAAACACTACACCAAGCTCAGAAGGATATGTGTGCACAAGCCTAAGTGTACATGTGTGCTACATGTACATATGTGATTCACTGCTGGACAATTGATTACAAGGAACTCTTGAAATGCAGAGACTATTTGTTTATATTTGTGCATAATGCTACAATAACTTTTCTGACCTGGACGTTTTTCAAGAATCTTTTCTATGCATGACTATGTAATTTTATATGTATTATTGGTACTCATTCGTAAATTGACAGTTTCTCAACATGTTTTTCTCTTTTAGCAACCACAAGGGTTGGTGAGAGGTATCACTCCTATATGATAATACATATATATATCTTTTCTTCTTATTTGGGGCTCTCAGCTCATAGATACTTCCCATCTAATTTCGCTTCCTTCTTGGGCATTTGCTCCGGGCAAACCCGGACATTTACGCCCCAAATCAATCAAAATTGAACATCTGACAAGCCGGCTGATAGTCTCTGAGCACTTAGCTTAATAAACGTCCGAGCCACCCCCAGATGGCCTTGCTGACAAGCGTGCCCAGAGAGTGAGGCTGCCTTGCATAATGTTTCGTCACTTCTCTGAGAGTCAACACTACTTCGACAAGTGCAAGTGTTATCAGATGGTGGCAGCATTTTTCAGATATTGTAAACATTTCTGCCAGCTGAGCCTGCCCCAAATCGCCAAATGGGAATATAATAAACTGAGAATCATTAGTATCCCTCAATCCAATGTGTTCAGAGTTGTGTTTACAAATTAGAAGCAAATGTTAATTTGATGTAGTTTGTAAACTAACTTGGGCAGCCCCCCAGCCTGTATTGCATCATCCAAGCAATAAAGCTTCATTAAGACTGACCATGTCACCCTTCTCAACTTCCTGCAGCCTCAGGCTCCCAGTTTTATAGCTCTCAGTTTTATAGCTGCATCCTAGCAATAAATCGTCATTAGGACTGACCAGATCAACCTTCTCAATTTCTTCATCTCCCTGTCTCTCCCATTTATGTTAGCTTTCTGGTGAGAAAGTCCTCACTTTCTTGGCGAGTTAGCTAGTGTAAAGACATACATATTCTCGTGCCTGCATTATTCAGAATTTCCCTCCATCCAATCCCCTCTCACCAACCCGGGTCTACAGAAGCAACTTTTCATCATTTTCAGGGGTAGGTCGGTCTTGATAGGAATGTTTACTTATTTATGTTTGGTACAAGGGCATTTGCTCCGGGCAAACCCGGACATTTACGCCCCAAATCAATCAAAATTGAACATCTGACAAGCCGGCTGATAGTCTCTGAGCACTTATGCTTAATAAACGTCCGAGCCACCCCCAGATGGCCTTGCTGACAAGCGTGCCCAGAGAGTGAGGCTGCCTTGCATAATGTTTCGTCACTTCTCTGAGAGTCAACACTACTTCGACAAGTGCAAGTGTTATCAGATGGTGGCAGCATTTTTCAGATATTGTAAACATTTCTGCCAGCTGAGCCTGCCCCAAATCGCCAAATGGGAATATAATAAACTGAGAATCATTAGTATCCCTCAATCCAATGTGTTCAGAGTTGTGTTTACAAACATGTACATGTACTTCAGTGTGTTACTAGCAGCTATATTTGTGAGAACTTTTCGTTCTGCAATAACCATGGCAATGCAATCACAGTCATGGACATGCAAGCACCTGCCATAAAATTGTCTATATCAGTCAGTGATCTTTCCCCCATCCCCCAATAATATTTATATTATGACCTGAACCAATCCAATCTTCTGAGAATACAATGTCCTTGCCATGTTTGTAATAGAAGATCATTTGATTTTCTTCTGGTTAACTTTTTGTGGAATTTCCTTTCACAAACAATTTGTGGTCAAATGGAAACCACAAATACAGTACAAGGCAGAAATATCTTGATGCTAAACGCGAGTTAAAAAAATCATTTTCGCGACTATAATTTATTAATCTCAATCGGAAAACGCGCCTCAATCGCGCAAAAACAAAAGCATAATCGCGACTGAGACGCGTCGACCGCTCGCCGTCACTGCTACCATCGGCCGCTTTAACACACTGACGCGTTTACAGAAAACAGTCGGGTCGAAAGCGCGTCTTCCGAAATTTACAGTCGCGACTCCTTCAATAAACTAGCGCGAGTCAGTCTCGATTACTTCGCGTTCTACTCGCGTTTAGCATCAAGATATTTCTGCCTTGTACTGTACATGTACTTTTTCATGTTCTCCGAGTGCTACATGTAATTTATAACTTGGCTATAGGTTATAATTTTTATAAATTTGTAAGTTGGTCCCCTGAACAGGTCGGGGAAATGTGCCTCTCCAATTTTGGATGTGAAAAAGGTCGTTTTTCTTGAATAACTCAGAAAATATGAACAAAGCATTTTTTTCTAAATGGCGCTTAAACTGATATATTTTCACATTGGTTTATGTGCTTTGAAGAAATTGTTGCCTATCTACTTCAGGAGATAGAAAGCGGTCTGTTGTTTTTTCAAATTGTCATTTCAACACGTTCGAACAAGTTAACTATAAATCCTACATGTATCAATGGCAAAATGTGTTAACATATGTAACTATATATCAATTTAAGCGCCATTTAGAAAAAAAATGCTTTTTTGTTCATATTTTCTGAGTTATTCAAGAAAAAAGACCCTTTTTACCTCCAAAATTGGAGAGGCACATTTCCCCGACCTGCTGAAATACTGCACCAAGTCATTATTTCATGCATTATTCAGGAGCCCAGGAGTTTGAACAACTGATGGACCAATCAAAAGGCCATTATTTTACATGTACTACTGCCTCAAATTTACTATGCAATTATGGGGTAACACACAGAAGAAGAGAGCTTGCAGGTTCGTGCCAAATGAAGAATGGCAAGTGTTTAACACCGCTTTCAACAATTTTTCAGTTATCATGACAAGTGTGAGCGGGGAGGGGTGGGGAGTGGTAGGGGTGCCTGTGTGAGTGAATAGAATTTAACGTCGCTTTCAACAATATTTCAGCTATATCGCGACGAACCAACTATCATGCACCACCCAGCCAAGTTGCGTTCCTGTTCCTACAAAGAAGAAATCTTTGAAGCAGCATAGAAACCAGACACCCTCCATCCACCAGAGTAGCCCAAATGCTCAATCTCAGTAAACTCAGATAAAATATAACAGAATATAAATTTATATCCGACTTCAGCGCTATATATAAATCCCATGCGAATTTCAACTGTAGCCAATCAGGTGGCAACATGAAGCTTGGTGAAACTATTTCAAAATCACGCCCATAGTAATTACACATGGTAGCACACGGACCAACAGGGTATTAAATCGGGAAACAGTATCCAAATATGGCATCATTTCCAGACAGTGTGCATGAACATCAAAGAGTTTACTCCCACCGAACAGAGTTACAGCCTAACAAGCCAGACTCTGGCTTTGTTAGGCCGTAAAATATCAAAAGGTGACAAGGTGAAAAGGCAGAACATGTCGTTATTAGCTTATTATGGGATCTCACAGAATATCGGCGAACATTTCGCACAAATTTTTCATGGCATTACATCTAGATGGTATTCCCCTGATTTATGATCTTGGTTTACCTAGATTGCCCTAATGCTGCCATTTTATAGTGCTGTCTCACTGAAGAATCATGACAGACATAAGACACCTCACCCAGTCACATTATACTGACACAGAGCGAACCAGTCCTTTATTTATCCTCTTAATGCTGAGCGCAAGCGAGGAAGCAACAAGTTCTGTTTTTCAAGTCTTTGGTATGACCTGGACAGGGATGACAGGGGCCACTGCAGTGTGGTCCCATGATGTTTGAAGGAACAAATCCCCAAATGCATGTTTCCCTGTCGAGCTTGGCGCTCTTAAAACCTTTTCAAAAAGTTGATATCTGAAGTTGACAAGAGTGTTCAAAGGCAATGTAGAGTTTTATGTACATCATCATCACAAGTACATTGTACATGTACAACATCATTCCAGCTGTCTTACTTTTTGAAATCTTTAGAGGGGAGCTCAAGCATGTACATTATAATAGCTGAAAGGAAATATTATACAAACTGAAATACAGATTATTATACTGAATGCAATTTCCTCATATCACGGAAATTAGTGAACAATGTCTGGAAATTTTTGTCACGATTGGTCAAAATTTTGTATTACCGGAAATGTTGCTCAGATATAAAGGCATCTGAGGAAGAACCAAATTCATCATTCCAGCTAGTTGCCAATTCATCGTTCCATTTGCCAGGAAGATTTACTGTTAACTGGTAAGGGATTTATATCAATTTATTCTATTATCTAAGGATTTACATCACTCATACCAAATCACAAAGTTATAAAAAATTATAACCTACATGTAGACAAGTCATATCAACTAAATGAACATATAGCAATGACTTTGACAAGTTATTTTATTTTTTTCTTCTGCCATGTCTGCCCGAATTGACCACGAAATGTTTGTGGAAGGAACTGCCACAAAAAATTAACCAGAGGAAAGATGACATGTACGGTAGTACGGTATCGAGGTGATAATATCATGTTTATGTACTATGTTTTATGAATGTCCCACATGCACTTGAAAACATGAAAGTAAATGGTACATAGAAATGGCTGTGTAAAATAGGCCATTGTCTCTTGATTGGTTGTTTTAGCATAACCAGCCATCATACATATTTTGAGGGCAAATAACAAAAATAGATGAGGGATTAACATTTTCTTGAGTAAAACTTACTCGTTTTCTTTATACATTATTATATTCTTACAGATCAACTTGTAAACAATGACGAGATGGTTCATCATAGCACTGGTGGTTGGGATAGTCATTCCAGGTATTGTACAATATACATACATGTATGCAACACGGCTTGCTTTTCTATGGGAAATGGGAATCCGATTTTCATCAGCACTCGCGCAAAACAATTCAAGGGAATTTCCGTAAAATTCCCATGAACAGATTGTCTTAAAATTTCAGCAATCTACATAGAAATTATAGCTTTGGAGTCCCATGGATTCTGATTGTGAGAACTGTTTGGATTCCAGTCAATTGTGATGAAAATCCAACACCTGTGTGATCTTGCTGTCTGCATGCTGACAACAGAGATTCATAGAAATCCAAAATTTTACTACCCAATACAAAATATTGAGGTTTTTTTAAGCTCAAATTGAGTTTTTCCAAGTTTTTATGGCCCACCGCCCGTCTGAATAAATTCCGAGGTTGGATAGTTGAAGTACTTGGAAAACATCGGAAATCCTCGAAATAGGCTCTGAAAATCTCAGAATTCCAAGACTTTCCGAGGTTTTCCAAATTTTGGTTCAGGGGAGACCTCGGACAATTGCTCAGAATTCCACGGAAACATCGGACAAATGTTCAAAATACTCAGAATATTTAGCTTATAATCCAGAAAATGAATAGAATTTTGGAAACTGAAGATTTGGACCCAGAAAAATTCACCAACTTCTGGACTTGGGATATTTAACACATCATGGCTGAGAATATCTGGATTCAGTTTTAAAGGAAATTGATATCCCCTCTAACCAGTGTCTCAATGTGGGCCAATGTGGTTTGACTGTGCAGTCTCTGTATTCCTACACAGCCATCCAGACTGACCTAAATCCAAACTTTCCAGATTTTGTGACAGCTAGACTCATTTAATTCTTGAAAAGTTGGATATTCATTTTGTAACAAAAAGTAGTAGATTATTCATAGCTGAGTTGTCTCAATTTTAGTATCTTTAGGATAAAAATCGACCATAGAGGTCCATGTCCCCCGCTAGCAGCACCAGTTATGGTGGATTACATCCACCATAACTGGCGCTGCTGCTGCGGGGGCCATGGACCTCTATGGTCGATTTTTTTTTGTCGATGATATCTCATATCATTGATAAGAGTGAGATTTGAAAATGGAGATATCGCTGATGAGCTTAACATAATCTAATACAGCGGATGGCACCCATATTGGATTATGCACATTCATAAAACATAATAAATGACTGTCCTCTCACTAAGGTCAAGGGACTCCCCAAGTTTGAAGTAGATCAGTTGAATCGTACTCCAGCTATTGTCCGGACAAGATCAAACTGCTTAAAATCCAATGAAATCCAGTATGGCCGATGGTGGCCATATTGGATTAAGCACGTCCTTGAAAAACAATCCTAATCCTCCTCTCAACAATGTCAAGGCACTCCCCAGGTATGAAGTAGATCGGTTGAATCGTTCTCGGGTTATTGTCCAGACAAGATCCAACTGCTTATAATCCAATATGGCTGACGGCGGCCATATTAGATTACGCACATTGCTGAAAAACAATCCCAACCGTCCTCTCACCAATGTCAAGGCACACCCAAAGTTTGAAGTTGATCGGTTAAATCGTTCACGAGTTATTGTCCGGACAAGAAAATCTAAGATCCAATTGCTTATAATCCAATATGGCTGACGGCGGCCATATTAGATTACGCACATTGCTGAAAAACAATCCCAACCATCCTCTCACCAATGTCAAGGCATACCCCAAGTTTGAAGTTGATCGGTTAAATCGTTCACGAGTTATTGTCCGGACAACAAAATCTAAGATCCAACTGCATATAATCCAAAATGGCTGACGGCGGCCATATTTGATTACGCACATTGCTGAAAAACAATCCCAACCGCCCTCTCACCAATGTCAAGGCACACCCCAAGTTTGAAGTTGATCGGTTAAATCGTTCACGAGTTATTGTCCGGACAAGAAAATCTAAGATCGAACTGCTTATAATCCAAAATGGCTGACGGCGGCCATATTGGATTACGCACATTGCTGAAAAACAATCCTCTCGCCGATGTCAAGGCACACCCCAAGTTTGAAGTTGATCGGTTGAATCATTCACGAGTTATTGTCCGGACAAGAAAATCTTACGGAATTACGGACACCGGTGTTTCTAAGTCCCCGCCCCTACTACATGTAAGTAGCGGGGGACAAATATGATGTATGGATTATTTGGACTACATGTACATGCATTCTCATCACACTGATGAGGCAGTTATTAGGCATTTCAAAATAATGGAGCGAACTGGCTGCTGACATTGTTGAAGCTAAAAAAGGCTGATTATTTCCACACTTTTCCGCAGTTTTCTGAGTTTTCCGCATCAAATTCCGAGGTTTCCGTACGGATGTCCGAGGTTTCCGCTGTTATGTCCGAAATTTCTGGCCTCATGTTCATGGTCAGAATTTTTGTCCAAATACTCAGAGGTGTCATCTTTTTCCAAGCCTTTCCGTCGATGTTTCTCGGAAATCCTAGGAAATCATACAGACGGGCCACAAGCTGCATGATATTGAGTTTTTGGATATTTTTACCACCCTACCAATAAAGATATTAACAAATAATTTATTTAGTATTAAAGTGAGCTATCTAATATGTTTTGGATACAACACAATATTTATAATGAAGTACTAAAATAAAATTTAAAAAAAGTTTTGTGTTGGTTAAAGTTTAACTTGAGAAAAAAAAACTGATAGAGTAAATTTGGATATAAATTAAAAACATTGTGTGAAAGAAAAGAATGTTGCTTATCCAATTTAGTCCACTGGTACTATAAGAAATTTGTAGAAAAAAAATAAACAGAGCTAAAAAAAAAATAATCGATTCCAAGCCCATTTTATTATTGGTAGGAAATGAAACTTTTTTTTCAACTTGATTATTTGGTATAACAAAGTTACATGTACCTCACTTGGACATCTTGTCTGCAGCAACAACAACAGCGGAAAGAGGTCACAAATTATAACAAACATTCAAAGATATGCTTGCAAGAGATGCTATAAAATCCTTACATCACCAGGTGACTTCCGGAGAAGATCTAGCAGATGTCAAGGATGGGAAATCTTGAACTCTCACTTCAACTTCCCTCGACGCCGAACTTCAGAAAAAAGAACTGTCAACAAATCCCGCCATTACAAATTCTGATTATGCGAACTCATTGAATCAGCAATTCCCGGAATCGACCATTCCCGGTCCCGAAAATATATCTCCAAATATTATTTGTTGCTTCCCAGTGAGTATTGCTAGTAACTGAAGATGGAATCGAGAAGAACTCAAAGAAACGGAAATTATTTCAAGAACTGGAAATCCCCAAACGTTCGAAGCCAGATTGTCGAAGGATCGATGATGGTTTTCTCGTCATTGGAATAATTTGCACCATTTAGAGTTTTTTCGTCAAAAATATTGAGTATTTCTTGTCCAAAACGTACACTTTTGAGTCTTTTACTGTCTGTATTCAGTTTTTGACATTTTCTTACTGCCGTTTAACGATAGTAAGAATGGACGTCTATGAATCCTTGGGACAATTGGGTAAATTGCAAAAGACATGTGCAATTCTAATTCCGCTTGAGCCAGTGCTGGGAGCCATGTTGATACTTCATAGTCTCCACATGAACAGCTGCAATAAAAGCACGACTGAGATACTAAGGCTAAGTTTGAGAATCCGCCGTAGTCTCGGGTCTGAATGTGAGGTGCCGAGGAAAGATTTCTTGAGTCATATATTTTGCTCTTTAGTTGCCAGATGTGAATTTTTCCCACCTCTTGCATATCGCACCAATGTGCGTATTAAAAATAATTGAATATTTTCACAGTACTTCAGGATGAACATCATTAACTCTTTGCCCCTTGATGGTGCCATTTGATGCCCCTTTCTAAACCATACCAGATTTTCTTGTCTGCTCCATCATGTCCATTGATCCTTTCTGTGATCTCCTATAAATTGTTAAAGGAATAGACAACCTTTGATAAACGTATATTGCAAATAAAAGAACAATTCCAGGAGTGCCCAAAACGATTTTTATTTCAATTTTGCAATTTTTTTCAACCGAGTAAGAAAGCCGTTAATGACAAATTCTGTCGCTTGTAAGGGCGCCGCCATTACGGCAAGTTTAGTGACGTCACTGGGCCGCAGAACACTGCAGTGAACTGGGCGGAAACGCACAGTTTGCCATGCACTGGAATAATCGCAGCCCGATAGGCCAGCAGGTGTGGCTATACATTCTTGTATTCTGCACCCTGTAAATACCGGCTGATGTTTGTACAGTAACAATGATCTTATCCTTGTTGTTGAGAAATCGGGTTTGATCTGTCGGCCAGTCTAGACTGTCAAAGTGTCAATGAAACACAGCATCGAGTTGTCTGATAAAATATGCTTTCGTTATAGGCCTGGCCAATACTTTTCAGCTGGTGACTACGCCAACATGCGTCAACAAAATTCGGCAGTAAAACTCACTGAGATTGTTTAATGTATAACCGAGAATGTGAATGATTCTGTGTTACCAATTCAGAGAATCGAGCCTCAATAAAGATCGGCACTCAGCCAGAAAACGAAACTAAATCTGCCTCAGCTGGAGGGCCGTTACCCCGGGAAAAGATTGTCCGGAGATTTCTCTCACCGTTGAACTGTTACCGAAAGAAACTGTCTAGCATGACACGGCCGTTAAACACCCACCCAAATATCTAGCGTGCGAGAAAATTTACCTGAGAATGTTTATGGAATTGAATAAATCCTTGTCAGCTAATGTCAGCACTTGCACATGTGCTCATCTGATCGTTTCCTAACAGGACATCTCACAGCAGAGCCGATTAAATGAAATCCGCGTACGGCCGGCATCTACGGTACATGCATCCTCGATCGATTTCTACGGTAGATCGTCTTCAATGGGCTCGAACATGCCTGACACTAAGTTGTATCCCTCGACACTGCTCCCAAGCAGCGCAGATGAAAGCATGGTTTGGCCCAGTCATCAGTCAGGTTAAAACTCTCGGAAATGTAAGGCGACCCTTGGAAAAAGTTGAAAATCACTTGCTGCCATGTTTGCTCTCTAACAGCAGAGCGGCCCATTGACGTCATGAGCTAGTTGTCACGTGAATATCACTCGGCCGCTCATTGGTTAAACCATAAAGATGGTGGCTCCCTTCATTCAACGCATCTGGTCATTTCCACAATGTTTGGGAGTATTTTTCTTCGTTAGAAAGAATCTCAAAAATAGGGAAAAAATATTTTTGGGCACTGTTTGGATTGTTCTTTCAGTCGCAGTGTACGTTTGCCCAATGTTGTCTATTCCTTTAAGTACAATTGGAGGGCTGGGAGTAAGGTTTAGTAATAATTTAGCATGTTTAATATTTCCTGAAATAAAATATCATTGAGTGAAGTTAATTAATTAAATTATTACAGAAGGTGTCAAATGGTGTCATCATGGACTAGGAAGGGGGTGTCAAATTACGTCACCAAGGGGCAATGGTAGTGAGCCCCCATGGGTCATGTCTTGTACTTGTGACAATTCTCACAGGAACAGGACTGGTCAAGAGTCCTGGAAGTGAATGGTTAATCCTGTGTAGTATTTATTATAATGCCTGAGGGGTCTGTTGGAACTGTCTGCAAAGTGTTCTACAGAGATTAAGTGAACACCTTGACAGAACAATCTGTGGCACAATGTACCTTGCCCTTAAAATGAACAGAACATGTTCCTTAAATGTTTTGTTCTCCTTTCAGATGGTTACATACAGTAAACCATTTCAGAGGTGTCCTTACATGTAATAAAAATAAAATCCTGATCAGCTATTTGTTTCCATCATTTAAAGATACACAAATATTGTATTGTTCTATAATAGTCAGGCCGCAGTATGACCATGGAGTATATTGTATCTGTCATGTACATAATGGCACATAAGGTTTTCATGGAATTATAATGGACTGCTGGTAATGGCCAATTATAATCAGGGGTCGAAATAGTTCAAAATTTCTACCTGTCCCAGGCGACAGGTAAGTTTTTTTTCTACCCGTCTCCTACCAGATCAACATGTGCAATAATACCAATGCTCGAGTGAAGCGAAAATTTACAGTTTGTAGTTATTCAAGCGGGGGAAATTTGAGAATGACAATGATGAGGGCTTCTAACACGAAACTACCAGAGCTTGGAGAGTCGTACATTCTGATTAGTGGGATAGGATGGCGTATACACGTCACGTGGTTGTCGGTGCAAAAACAAATGAAAACTATACCATTCATGAAATACACATTTGAGTCAAACTGGGCTGATGTCATTCCGCAAAAATATGTGAAGGGTGGATATGAATTTTGCACCGGTCACTTGCGACAGCTAGATTATTTTTCTACCTGTCACCTGAAAAATCTGCCTGTCCGTGACAGGTAGACACCCGACTATTTCGACGCCTGATAATGGTCTACATGTATTTTAGTGGGGAGCAAATTCAGAAGAGGCAAAAAGGCCTGATGTTTCAGATCTTCCAAATGATAATTTAAACTGCACATTCATTTTTTTACAATCGTGACACAATCCACCCTGTCAATATTGATTATTGAAGGACAGTAAATCCATCCTGTCAATATTGATTATTGAAGGACAGTAAATCCACCCTGTCAATATTGATTATTGAAGGACAGTAAATCCACCCTGTCAATATTGATTATTGAAGGACAGTAAATCCACCCTGTCAATATTGATTATTGAAGGACAGTAATGTCATATTCCCAATTTATTTAATTTTTCAGGTTTGCAAGCAAGCCATGCTGTCTACACTGTGTGTAAGTATATCTAATTTCATTGAATTAAAAACTTGCAATCTGAAAGCTCACCTGTGCACAACCACATGTCACTGGGGCGATTTTTAGCTCACGTAAACTGTCAAATCTTATATTGTATTACATTGCAACCATTCGCCTGATCATTTTGTTGAATAAATATTTGCTCAGGTGAAAGTTGAGCCTGCAGAATCTTACGATTGGCAAAATTTGAGTCTAATTGTAATGAGTGAAGTCACAAATTTAAGCTGTTCATTCACACTTGTTTCACACAATCACTGCTTTTCTATACTCTGAAAAGTACTATCAGTTAAGTCTCTAGATAATCTGTTTATAACTTTAATGGCCAATTCCCACTATAGTTCATGTTAATCCCTGGAAAATGCTGGCCGGCCCCGGTGTCGGCGACACTGGTGCACAGAATGTGGGCCACTGTGATCTTTGGGTTGTTCTCTTGACCTCTCCCCTATGTTTATAACTTGAAGCGAGTTTTTCAACTGATGATACATGTAACTGGTATATTTTCGACCTGAGGTTGCCAGGGTTATGAATGTATAAGCTTTATTTTATCCATATTATCGTATTTACACCAGTTATCAACTTTGAAAATCCGCTCCATGTTATAAACATAGGGGAGAGATCAAGAGAACATCCTCACAAATCCAGTGGCATGCATGCTCTGCACCTGCTAAACACCAGGGCAAGACAGCATTGTCCAAGGATTAAGTTGAACAAAGGTGGGATGGTCATTCCATAAATACAATACTTGATTTCTACAGTTTCATAAAGAAACCCGTTTATTTCTTGAAAACTACATGTACATGTCATGGGCATTCACAATTTGGTATTGCAGAGATATTGATGCAGCTATACATGTGACCTTAATATTGATCCAATTTTGAACATAAAACAAAATTTCAGAGAAATTTAGGTTAAAATTTGAGAAGTTACAGGTTAATACCAATAATGTTGATGTTCTTCATGATGTGACGCGACTTGTGTTCATTGCACGTCCATCGACTGCGAACATTGAGCAGTACATCTCTGCCGTAATGCCTGAAGAATTTAACATGGACCTCTGGTAGCACTGCAGTGACTGTCAATGATATAAACATGAGATTGATCTAATCAAACCCCTCGGCTTTACCCAAGTGATTGAGACTCATGTGTAGTGTCAAATGGGGAAGAGACAGTTCTATGTGAGATGATCAAGATATAGTTGGTTACATTCAGGCATGTATAGGACAGAAATAGAAATTAATCTATCTGTAAAGCGGCATAACTCAGTAAAATATGGGCCGAGGGGAGCCACTTTCAACAGGCATCTGACTTAGCACTCTGTAAAATAAGAACCGAGGCGAATAAGCTGTACTGAACACGGATCTGCAGATATAACTTGTACATTCAGCTGCAGATATCAAAATCGGAGATTATTACATTCGAAAGGAGCATAACTCCATAAGCCGAAATGAGTAATCCTTTGCACTAAATATGCTAAGAATACGATTAAATATTCTAACAATTTGACCATGTTTTTTTTCTATTTGACACTTAAATTAAAGTGTTATGTGGTGAAATTTGCATAAAGTTTGGTGTCCTCGTTACACGCGCAACTTCATTATTTTATTTTTCTCTCAAATTGTGGAATATTATCCGTTTTCTTATGTTTTCCGAATCTCTGTATATCAACATTATCCCGGACTTAGTGCAGCCAGGAATTGACATCTTTTCAAAATTGGTTTGCATGTTTCCATATACATGTAGACAGATAGATAGACGTATAACATTTGTGGCAACCATACTGATCTTTCGCAGCTATGCTACGGGCTCAATAAAAAAATATGATGTACCACGAAAATGTTCATATTTATCAGGTTAGGGGAATCTCGCTCTCTAAAATGGGGGTAAAAGGGGTCTTTTTCGCTCAATAAATCAGTTCACATAATGAATTAAGCAAAACCCTCTTGAAGCGCATACAGACATCCGCATTATAAAATGGTAGTAAAAAAGTAAATTGTCATCTATCTAATTTGCATAATAATAGACCATACATCCTTCACACTGTTTAAACAACATTGGCTGGTTCTTCACATGCCAAATTAATTTTATGACATGGAATAGCTAAATCAATGCGCCTGAAATTTTGATGCATTGGTTTAGAAGGAACCAAAAGTTATTGAGCAAAAACGACCTTTCTTACCTCCATTTTAGAGAGCGGGATCGCCCTAACCTGTTTATGCTCACAAGGAAATAAGATTTTTTTCTGTTCAATTCATGCAGAGCAATTAACGATATGTACACATATCGATCAAAAGGAAAAACAAATATCCCTTCAACAGGTGATACAGTGATCATCTGAACGATGAAATGGGAGACAATATTTGAACTACATGTACATTGTACCAATCAAAGAAGTTTTCATATTCAAGCATAGGGAGTTTAGGAAATTAGACCGGTCAGAATTCAAGCATGGGAAATTCCACGTGTCAAAGAACTGGTTGGAAAACATCGCAATATGGAAGTAAGAAGATGTACATGTATGAATATACATTTTCCCGCTCTTGGAAATTATCTTGGAAGTTTATCATTTGCACAGGTGAGGATGGCCGCGTCACCTCGCCGGACTCGAGCTACTGTAATCTACCAATTTCCATGGGACAATGTTTCAACAAACTGAAGACCATCGCTTTCAGGAGCCATTTCCTGCGGCCTCCTGCTGTTACCTGGGGCATAACATTGGCTGATACCTACTGGAAGAAAAATCAACGAATCAGAATCCTTAAACATCAACTTGACGCAAACAAGCTGGTGCTGCAATTCAACTGTTGGTTTGACTCCCATTGTTACCAGGCTGCAGTCAACTGGATGGCTTGTGGCTTTGTGGCACAGCAACCAACACTAGAAAATTCCGAACGACATCAAACATGTCAAAGCCAGAAAGCAGTTGATTAAATCAGACTTTTTCACGATTTAAAAATGAACAAGCATTTTGATAATTGACTACTTTCAATAATACACGTATCTACGTGATCTGAGTGTACATGTATATATATTTGTCGAATGGTAGACTTTGTTTTTAACTCACTGTCTACATGTATGCACTGTAAATCAGACAAGTATCTCATTAGGTTTTGTTACCTTTCGTTTACCAGAAGTCGCCCAATATATCCCACAAAACTTATATGTTACCCTATGTCTTCTAATTTTTCGATCAAATCCATCTTGTCCTCAACTGAGGCGAAATACTGTGGCAAGGATATGTTATTTATCAAAAGAACTGCAAAAGACAGCCAGTGAAATTCCTACAAAGTAGGCTCTCATTTGCAAATTGTCCGGTAATGAGTCAGTCAGTCCATCCGAATCGTTTCTCTGGCAAAATAAGGAGAACCGTTGACATTAGGACCTTCTGAGCTGACCTACTTTTGTTGAAAATTTGACCTACTTAGGTGACCTATAAACCTTGAAATTGGCAAAACATGTCATTGCCTCTTAAGACCATGTCCACTTACCTTTCAATGTCAGTGTGACCTGGCCTAATTGGGTCAATGTCAATGTGACCTACTTTCTGACCCAATTAGGTGACCTAGAAACCTCGAAATAGATAAAAACATGTCTCAATGCCTCCTACGACCATGGAAACGGGCCGGTCAGTGTTAGGTCAAGGTACACACTTAAATCATATCAAACCCTACTTCGGACTCATAGGTCCTGTGACGTTAGTTACACTGCCAAGTTTGTAGAATGTTTGCAAAAAAAATTTCCACAGTAACCTGAACTTAAGTTTTGCCGTCTGAATAATTAGAAGAAATAGGGTAATAGACATACAAATGTAAGATCGCCCAAAAGGTAACAAAACTGAGATCACCAAAATTTAGTATGATTTAATTTCCCAGTAAAACAAAATTAACTTTCAAAAGTTTTTTGACCCTAAATTCAGTCATCTTCTGTGGTGAACTGATCACCTATAAATGTAATAAACAGTCTTCTGCATGCAACTACCACGTCTTTGTTCATACATCATAGAGGTATTGTATATTCTGTTCACATATACAGTGAAACCTGTGAAGACGACACCTAGGTAAACCAACCTCTAAATACTGACATTATCTTGGGTTTCAATACTTTAATTTATGTTCATGTATTTTGAATCTCGATAAACCAGAACCCTGTCAAAACGGACATTATAATCTGGTCCCAAGCATGGTCGACTCAGAGGTTTCAATACATTACCTAGCTCCGGTCTTAATCTATACTACGTGAGAATAAGGCTTCGGTGCCAAACCACTCACCATGTAGTTGTTGGGAAAGTGCTGAATGGGCAATATTTGCCGAACCCATTGGCCATAGCCAATAAAATAATTCAATTTTATGTCCAATTACCTTTCATAAAACACCTTATTTATGAGTTGGGGGAAAAACAGTTATGTTTATCTGTATGGAAAGTTGGCTAGAAACAACTACGATATAAAAGAGGCGGGCACCCATCAACCACCCCCTCTGATAAGTGGAGCATTAAAGTGGCTCTCAATTATGTGTAAGGAAATGTTCACAGGATCGATTTGAGGACTGGGACCGGGAGAGAATATCCCAGCTAGAAATTTAGAAAATTTCCCCAATTTCCGACTTTCTAAATCTTGTGAAATTAGTGGGGGAGGGTGTGTGGGGGGAGGATGTTAGCCAAACATTGGTGTTCAAATCAAACCATCTTCTTGTAAGACTGAATTGTTTGTGGGGTTTTGTCCGACCACCCTTTTACACAGACCCAACAATCGTCACAAATGTACCCAATTTCAATAGGCTTGTGATTTACCACACAATATGCTACCAAATTTGAAGTGTGTAGCTGCAATGGTTTGGTTTCTAAAGCATTAACCAGTGCTCACAAAACCCGGTCGACAACTCGCCAATGGCGACTAAAAAATGACAACTGGCAACTGAATTTTTCAGTCACTCGCCAATGTGTCGATTAAAAAATAGAGTAACACGCCAAAGTGGAGAGTGAATTTTTGGTTAATGAAGTGTTTAGTCGCCAAAGTATTTTTGTGTTTAGTTTATCAGGCAGCGAAATCAATCAGGCCTAAAATATACAGGAAATAATGACAGAGAATAATGCCGACAATACAGACATGGGGAAGCCCAGTCTATTTATAGAGATCACGTGGTCTGATGTAATATCCGCGCTCTTGAAACCATGTGCAGGCGTGACACAATAAGATCACGTGCTCGCCCTAGAAAAGTTAATTCACGACCTGCTGACTGTTCTCAGCCAATGATATCATCGTAGTAGATTAACGTAAACAAATACTATGAAACAAACTTGGCGGGAATTTGGAAGTTCAAGGTCAAGACTCCAAATGGTCCGTCAATGCGATGGTATGCCTGAAGCACGACATGTGCGTTTTGACTTTAGTGTCGCTTCTAAAACAATTGTAGTCAAGTAAAACCAGCTCAGTAAATTTAAATGTTGAAAGACACACGTCATGTGATAAAAGTTTGCAGAGAAGAGTTTGAAACTTTTGCCTCACCTGACCGACTTTTCATTCAAATTTCGGATTTGCGAAAGCAACACACAAATGATCGTTTCGTTCGCGCAAAATTTTGAGGGTACTCTGCATTTTTTTTTTTTTTCTCTTTTATTTTTCAAACTAACACTGGATTATCATGTTATTGGAAAGACTGATTCGTCTGTCATTTTATTACATCGAAAGGTTGTTAGGGATTGGCGAGTGAATAAAACATCAGGTCACCAATGTGGCGAGTAAATTTTTAGCCTTACTCGCCAAATGGCGACCAACTGAAAAAATTTTTTGTTATCCCTGATTAACGTCATTCTGTGGATATTTTCCATTTGTTGCCATGGAAACTGCAAAAACACCAAGCACACAATAATGCTACCAAATTTGAAGTGTCTAGCTGCAATGGTTCTGTTTCTAAAGCTTTAACCTCATTCTGTGGATATTTTCCATTATGTTGCCATGGAAACAGCAAAAACACCCAAATTTACCCAATTTCAATAGCCTTGTGCTTTACCATGCAACAATGCTGTATGCCAAATTTGAAGTATCCAGCTGCAACGGTTCAGCTTTTAGAGCATTCAAGTCGTAATGTGGATATTTTTCATTATGTTGCCATGGAAACCACAAAAACCACCAAAATGTCCCCAATTTCAACATGAATTGCAGGCAAGCACCAGGTGCGGGACCCCTCAGCCTGTTTTTTTCAGTCAAGTAGGATCAGGGCTGCACCTAGAGCCAATTTAGTTCCGAAAAACGTATGGGCGCCCAAAACTCAAATGAAACAAAAAATGAAAGTGTTGTTGTTCAATTTGAAAGGATTTCTGAAGGAAATGCTCCTAGAAAAAGCTTTTGGGGACCTCAATATCAATCCGATTGCATAGCTGGGTGAATATCATGTTAATAAACCTCTGTATTGTGACTGATCACAGGCTCTTTGTGCCGAAATTCACTAAAAACAATTGGACCCTCAATAATGAATTACGAAAAGGAACTGGCAGTTTGGGATCGGAACCTGCAAAAAATCTCAAGTTTGTTTGATTTCTGTACCGTATATAATAGACTTCGTTTTCACGTGAGTGGTGTGCTGGGATTACAGCATGCAAGAAAGTGTAGCTTTATCAGTGGCAATTTATGCATTGCACAAGTGTAATAAGTTAATGGCATAGAAACACACTGATTGACACTCTCCTAATCACTCGTTTTAAATAATTTCCAAGGTACAGTAACATGTTTGGTGACAAAAATTGAAGCATTATGTTGTACCAGTTAAATGTGTGGACACAAATATGGTTCATGCAAAAGTTTTAGGATAAATCATATGATGTAAAATAGAATGATTTAACAGCAAAATTGAAGAAAAATGTTGTCCTTCATTTAAGGCGACGCGAAATTCAAACTAACAGGGGTTCGATACTCTGCCAGTTATTTCATATTACACTATGTTTTGTGCAAAAGCTTTAGGATAAATCATATGATGTGGAGTAGAATGATTTAATAGCAAAATTGGAGAAAAATGTTGTCCTTTATTTAAGGAGATGCGAAATTCAAACTAACAGGTTTGTGCAAAAGCTTTCTGATAAATCGATGTAGCAAAATTGAATAAAAATGTCGTCCTTCATTTAAGGCGACACAAAATCCAAGCCTAACAGGGGTTCGATACTGCAGGGGACCCCCCCGCCGGTTATTTTCTCTTGTACTTGGGAAATAAAATAATGTCACCAACCTGTTAGTTATTACCATGAAAGGAAAAAAAATTAGGTGATTCAGCATGTGTGTGAAAAAGCAATGTACACTGCATCTCACACATATCACATGAGGCTGAGAAGCTGTGAATAGGAAAAAGTCCAAAACTTTAGCATTTAGTGCCCCAGGGGTGGAGAAATCCCCCCAAGGGTAGTGCATAGGTTGAACAAGTGTAGCATCATGTAAGCTCCCAGAATATATGGGAATTGGGGGGTTCCATCCAATGATAATCTTGAATGGCCCAGGCTTTCTTGTATCAGGGAACCTTCAAAAGTCACAACGAAACATGCAACCAAGGGTTCCCGATGGGCATAGAACAGTGCAAAAAGCCAAGCCATCAATAAATAAAAAAATAAATAATTAAAAATCATGAAATCATCATAGTCATCTGAAAATCTAATCATTCCATCAGTCAACATTCAGGAAGCTCTCACCAAAGTTTGGTCAGGCCCGACTTGATAGATCTGCAGATATTCAGCGGACAAGAACATGTTGACGGACGGATGGACGTCCGGACGAACGTACATGGCAATGACAAGACCCCACAACCCTATGGGCTGAGGGGTAATACATGTAGGCTTGTGCCTTACCACCCAACAATGCTGTATACCAAATTTGAAGTCTCTAGCTGCAACGGTCACATCACCAATTGGATATTTTTCGTTATGTTGCCATGGAAACCACAACAAGAGCCCAAGGGGCTTCTATATATGCCCGTATATCTGGAATTATATTGGTCCAAATTTCAAGTTTGTTTAATAGCCTTGATTCCAATTGGTAGCTAGCACACCAGAGAAAGGTCTACAATTTTGTGCTTCTGAGAATGTAACATATATCACATCTTATACTTGATTCAGTTTTGGGTGACTGTGACCTTGACCTTTGATCGATTGATGTATGGCTCCTCTTTGCTATGCAAGTAAGGTATACTCAAAGTTTGGTACCAATCCATACCTTGAAACTAGAGTTATCGCATGGACAACAAATGTTAATGGATGAATGGATAGAACGCAACATCGCATTGCATGACCTCGTCTTCGACAGGCATACGAAAATGTGACTTGTAATGAATTCCTGATTTTGGGATCACAGTGACATTGACCTTTAACCTTGACCTAAATTTTGGTACAGGACACATCGTCTTCCCTCAATGTATCAATGGACACAAAAAAAATCATGATTTTTATAAATCTCATGATTTTGGGGGTCACAGTGACCTTGACGTTCGGCCTTGACCTACATGTCCCCCTAATGTATCCACGGACACAAAAAAAAAAATACTTTTCAAAGATTTCTTGATTCTGAAGTCACAGTGACCTTGACTATTGACCTTGACCTAAATTTTGGTACATGATAAACCGTCTCCCCATAATTTCTCAATGGACACAAAAATGATGATTTTTAACAATTTCACAATTTTGGGGTCACAGTGACCTTGACCTTTGACCTTTGACCTTGACCCACATTTTGGTATGTGACACATCGTGTCCCGCTAATGTATCTACTGACACAACAAATGTTATTTGTAATAATTTCCTGATTTTGGAGTCAGTGACCTTTGACCTTGACCTATTTTTTTTAGTATGCGACACTTCATTTCCCCCTATTGAATCCACTCTAAAAAATTAGTAATTTTTATTGATTTCCTGATTTTTAGGTCACACTGACCTTTGACCTTGATTCTGGGGTCACAGCGACCTTGACTATGGACCTGGATCTAAATTTCGGTACATGACGAAACGAATCCCCGTAATTTCTCAATGGACTCAAAAAATCATGATTTTTAACAATTCCACGATTTTGGGGTCACAGTGACCTTGACCTTTGACCGTGACCTACATTTTGGTAGGTGACACATTGTTTTCCTCTAATGTATCTACTGACACAAGAAAATGTTATTTTTCATAATTTCCTGATTTTTGGGTCACAGTGACCTTTGACCTTGACCTATATTTTGGTATGCGACACTTTATTTCCCCCTATTGAATTCACTCACCAAAAATTAGTAATTTTTAATGATTTCCTGATTTTTATGTCACACTGACCTTTGACCTCTGACCTCGACGTACATTTGGTATGCAACACGTTCCCCCCTAGGGCATCCACTCACCAAAAATTAGAACTCTAGATAGAAAACTGTCAATGATCAATGATTTCCTAATTTTAGGCAACAGAGACCTCAATTTTGGTACGAGACACATCGTCTCCACCTAGCGTATCCACTCACAAAAAATTGCAACTGTGGATAGAAAACGTTCACAGATATAGACCGGACACGAACGTACTTCAGTGATTTCCTGTTTTTTAGGCCAGTGACCTTTGACCTCTGACCTTGACCTTCATTTTGGTACGCGACACATCGTCTCCCCGTAGGGTATCCACTCGCCAAAAATTAGAACTGTAGATAGAAACTGTTTCGGATATAAACCGGACACGGGGGACGGACAGACGGACGGACGGAAACCGCCATCACATAATACGTCCGCCTTTTGGCGGGCGTATAAAAAGGGCTTGGACAAATATCAACAAAACTTTGAATATAGAAACTTGATGTTTGTGACATTTTCAAATATCAGTTATGAATTTTTCCATTTTCCAACTAGCAGGCCGGTCTCCACTTGTTGACAAATCGCGAACCAGGTTATGCTTTTATCCTACTATCTCTTTGGGTAACTTTTGCACACGGCCATCTATGATGCCTTTGTTCCTTAATACATGTACCTAAATGATTGGTGGATTTGCATGCAAAAGATAGATTTCCGCCATGCATCAAATGCTGATGAACATGTACAATAACAACTTATTGTACCACTGTTTACATGTCAAACAAACTTCATCTGGTAAAAGCCTAAATTCTGCTTCGGACTTCCGCCTCTGCACAATAAAAAAAGAATCTAAAGATTTGGATTTTTATTTACATTTAAAAACTAAATATTCCTGGGGATTGTAGTGAAAAAGGCAGTGTTTACATTCATGTGAATCAAAAAGCTTACATGGCGGAAATGCGGAAAGTCAATTTCCTGCTGTACCTGCTGTCTCCAAAGTTTATTGGATCTGATTGGCTATGTTGTCAAAAGGAACATCTCTCGGATATAAAGAAGTCTAATGTCACAGAGTTAACCAGTTCTGCTTTCAACTGTTGAGGAGAGAGGTGAGTAAGGCTTCATCCTATATCATGTACATTTATAGGTCTAAAAACAAATCGCGAACAAATGTGACAATATCATGTGTAGAAGAAGTTGAGCACTCACAATTCATGACTTCTGTACAGATTTTGGCGCATTTACTTTTCAACGATGCGTTTTGTAAGCAATTACATTTTCCCTTGTGGTGTCTTGACATCCAATTGCAAAATCTTTGTTGGTGTGGCATTCGTTGACATCATGACGTCGCATTGTTAGGACTTCATGAAAGTGACACCACCGCAATGATCAGAGAGCAGAGTTTCGAGCTACTCATTACTTTTTGTCCAATTTTATCAGATTTCTTCGACGAAGAAATTTCCAAAGAGTGCCAATATTATAAACTTGCATGACTATCAAGCAACCATGGAATGTGCTATTTTGCTCAAATTATGGTATCCGTAGTCTCAACAAATTTAATGTTTAAAGTATATCATCGCTGATAATTTAAGAGCCTCACGCATAGATTTGCAAAACATGTACAGACATCGTATACCATTAGAAGAACCCATGCATCCAGCTACTAAATTCCCCGTCATCATCATAATTTCAAATACATGGGAAGTCTTAGCAATTACAGACTTCTGACCCACTAGTACTGGACCAGGGAACACTCTTTCTTGATGATAATAAACCAATTTACGGATTGGGCAATTCAAAATTAACCACAGACTAGCTCACGTTGATGGCGAAAAAATAGTCTGACAGACCAGTTCGATTTTTATCTGAAATTCGAACCTTGATAATTATATAATTATTATGACTTTATGTTCTCACAGATAAGACTAGTTAACGATGGAGACGTGGTTCATCATTGCACTGGTGATTGGCATTGTCATTCCAGGTATTGTACAATGTAGATACTTGCTGTCTGATCACTGACATTTACATTGTACTTGGTCAGTTAAAGTAGTCCGCTGGTGATTTTTGGCTTTGGTAGCCATTTCGCTTGTTTTTACCATTAGGTTATCTCCCTTTCCTAGGTTAAGAGATAGGGATTTCCTTTCAAAGCCTTCTAGCCGAGAATTTGAACAGCAACATCCATCCATGATCCAATCTGATAAATTTTGATAGACATTGTGATTATGTGGAAACAGTTAGAATATAAGAAAAAGTTAAATACTATTTATATGAATTTTTCATGAATATGCTTCAAACTATAGGGCTATTCCTTATGTTTTCTGGGTTATCAAATGGAGCATGGGTCAGTCGATTCAACAGTGTCTACAGCAAAAAAATGCACACCAACCAATACTTTTTTCTTTGTTTTTCCTCATATTACACAATTATGAATGCAACAAAACGCATTATTCAAAAAGTTAATTACTTTGATTTACCACCAGCGGACATCCTTAACCAGACATGAGTACATGTACATATTGCCCAAACAGGCTAAGTTTAATTGGTACAAAGGCAAAGGAACTATTATGTAAATGTAAAATGTATATTGTATTCTTTTACCATATGATAGTGAAAAGTACGATTCTCAAATCATGGAGCCTAATATCATGAGATTTAATTAATTAGGTTTTCATGGGAATTTTAATGGATTGCTGTTACTGGCCAATTAATGATATTTCAGTTGGATGCAAATTCAGGATTAGAAATCACCTTGATGTTTCGGATAATTTCAAATGACACAGACTGGACATGTACATAAAATATTTTATAGTCATAATAATAACCACCATATCAATGATTACTAATTGACAGATCAGTACTGTAATATTATATTCCCAACTCAAGGATTTTGGTCTTTTTTACAGCTTTGCAGGCAACACATCCAAAACAAGATGTCTATGCTGTGTGTAAGTATATTGGCAAAAACGCAACAGCAATATTAACTTGCATGTCATCTACATTTGAAAGGTACAATTAGAATCTGTTCATACATTGTAAATCTACCAAATCTGCCTACAATCCCATTAATGTTATTTTGGAGGCTCAATGACATATCTTGCATGGTACATCAATGTTTTAACATGCAGGCTTGCCACCATGAAATCAAAATATAATATGCAGATTGCCTGTGTCCTTTTATTTTTTCCACATTTACTTTGAACAGAGAACTACATTTAAATTGCTTAATTATTAATTTCCCATGTTGTTTGGATTCAGATACAGTGCCTAGAATTTTGGCTCAAAAACAATGACAAAAGCAGAATGTGTCCACAGGAATACATATGCCACACCCAGCACACAGTCGATCCACCATATGCACATTGTGTACTAGACCTGATTGAGCCAGACCACTTAATCATTTGAAGCTACATGAGTACATGATATCAAATACAGATTACACTGTACATATCACTGGACAGGACAACCACATTAATAGCACTAAAGCTTTCAGTCAAATGTGATTGAAAAGAGATTGACTCATATTGCGCAATGGAGACAACATACATGTACATTTCCATACATACTGTCCAACATGAACACGAAGGACAAGATCTGTTGATCCACTGTACCCCATGGACTGTATGAATCACCTTTTCTAGAAATATTTAGAATATCTCAGAACGATGAGCACTACAATTTGTGGCCATTGTGAGGTTGATCTTTGACCTTTAGACCCCAAAATAATGCGACTTATTTGCAGTCACAGGACTGTGAAGATCACATTGTGAGCTCACCTCCAAAAATGATTTTTCGGGCACTGTCTGTGATCTAGACAACCTAGACGATCAGTGGAGCGAAACTGAAGATCAGGATCCCCTGAACAAGATAAATTGTTATGGAAGAAAGAATGGGAGGAAAAAGCAAAAATGTAATGCCACTTCAACTAAGTTGGCTTGACGTAAAAATGTCAGACAGAACACAATTGGTTATAAACTTTGGGACAACTGACAATAATGTTTTGTTAATACAGTTTAGTGCTGAGAGTAAATGCACGTGGCAGAATGCACTTGCAGAAACTGAAATTAAAGAACACTAAGGAGAATTTGTCACACTAAATGTTTCAGGTCTGACAGAAATGACTAAACTTGTGCTGGAAAAAGCACGAGAAGACAGCACCTCGAGTGAGATTCAGAAGGTGGCGTTCACTGTAGCAATGAATGAAAACCTTGGCCCCGTGACAGAACGGATTACTCTGAAGTTTAAACATGTCACTACAAACATCGGTAAGTTAAGAAGCTTATGTACAATTAAGGAAGCTTCTTGAAATTAGGGCATACAGTTACCAGGAACTGGCATCTATGTTTATTCCAAACGGTGTGGTATGGTGCGCCGAGTTGGAACTCCCTGGCATCCATTTTCGAACTCAGCTAAAAAAGGATGGCATAGGGAATGGCAGGGAATGACATACGCTATTCCAATTGGAACTCCTATCCATGCTGATCAGAACTCTACACTGGGCATGGTGTATCCCATTTGGATAACCGGCCATTCCTTTCAAGGAAAACTCATGCCCTAATTTCAAGAAGCTCCCTAACATGGTATCAAGACAAGGGTTAACTGCAGATTAGTATAGTTTAGCATACTTGATATTAATCTGTAATTGTGTAGAGCAGTCTAGATTTTTGGGTTACATTTATAAAAGCTGCCTAGGGTAATTCCCCTAATAATTCAATCACAGGAAGTTCACTTTTCAACTGTGTTATTCAAACACAGAGAAAAAGTAGCATTCCCATTCTTCATTCCAATTGAAGAAAAATCATACAAAGACAAAATGTGACACTTTGTAGCTGGTGCCATCAAGAATATTTTTCTGCATTTCCGGTGATCGAATTATTAGGGGAATTACCTCAATACACATTCTTCTTCTCCAGACTTCCATTATTTACATGTAGTTTCCCTCAAATATCACCAGGATAACTATGATATATAGAGATTATTGTATACCCATTTCCATATCGGCCCTGGTATCAGCCCGAGACCCCCATATCAGCCAGAGGGCCGAAGGCCCGAGGGCTGATATGGGGGTCGAGGGCTGATGCCAGGGACGATATGGAAATGGGTATATCATAATCTATTTATCACATATTTATAGATGAATGGTAGCATTGTAATTGACAAACAAGTAGACATCGATCTTACATGTAGTTTTACACGAAACTGTTCGAAAATTGGACCCTCGGTAGAATGCAGTCAATGTTGCGAAAATTTCTTCGTCCCATTTTGATGATACATCAGGTTCTATTATCGACTGACTATGCATACTTCAAAAAATTTAATACGTAGCAAGATCCAGGTGAAAAGCACAAAAGTGCGCTCGGTCAGACTGCGGAGAGAATACGACGAGTTCCTCCAGGGGAAACCACTCCTGTGCGCGATATCAGCCCAAGGGCGGATAACCGATATCAGGCCCGCGCGTGAGGGCAGAAATCCATATCATGATATGGAACAGTGTCATTACACAGTATCAACGGAGCTAAATGTCCAGTATCACAGGCAAATATGTGATAAAATGTTTATATCGCTGACCAAAATGTAGGTCAGTAGGTCAAAGTTCAAGGTCATTGTGGCCTAAAAATTTGAAAATCATCAAGGTCAGTTTTTGTTTGAGTGGATATATGGGAGATGAACCCCAATGGTCAAAGGTCAGTTTTAGGAGAAGAAAATACTCAAAATTTAGAATAAAATGCCATTACTGTATGTAAATACATGTACTCCGAACAGTTACAAAATATTTTAGCTTCAAATTTGTGATTTAGAGATTTCATGAGTCTTTGTGATGTCACCAAGTGAACCTAACTTAATGGGCTAAACTGGAATTTTCAGAGCTACGTGTATGCGACTGATCTCTTTTGAAACTGATCTCAACCAAGTCCCAAACGTGACATCCAATTATCAGTAAACACAACGGTATGCAAAGAATAAAAATAATAAGAATACTAGAAAAAAAAGATTAGGTCTATCTACGTAATTATCTCTAGATCACCGAGTGGCATCATCTAAGCTTATTTGTATACCAAATTTGTACCAGACCTAAACATTTAGGAAGCCCAATATCTCTGCTACTAGTGGGATTATTTTCATGAAATATATTTCTAAATTTTCAAAAAAAAAATATTGTAATAACGCAGCAAAGAAGCAATCAGAGATTGCTCAATTATATGCCCCCCTTCCGCTTTAATCCGACACTGCTCCACCATTGTTCTGTTTTGTATTGGTCTGTGGAGGCCTAATTTGGCTAATTATAAAAATTCTGTTTCAGTCACTTTTTTCGGCATGCCTCGCATAATACATGTACATATTCCACCCGGGACTTTCGCCAAATTCAAAAATGTGACCTGGTTATGAGACCTACATTCCTTGGGAGTATATTGTGGTGAAATTATGAAGCGATCGTGAACTTTGAATTTTGCATCCAATTCACTCTTTTTGGGGCAATTTCATACTTCAGGACCTATGTGATCTACTTTGGAATGTGCTTTGGACAAATAAATATATCCCATTCATTTAGGTTTGATGAACAAAAGGCCATAACTCTTGAAAATATAACCGAAAGCAGAGAAACTTCATGCTGCACACCTATGGGGTACTGACCACATATCATGCAAATTCCATAATTGTCCATACAATATTAACCGAGATCCAGCCCGGACAAATCCCAATTCACAAGGATTTCAAGAACAAAAGGGCCATAACTCTTGAAATATACGCGAAACGCGGATAAACTTCACACTGCACAACTACAGGGCACTCACCACATATCCTGCAAATTCCATACTTGTCCATACAATATTAACCGAGATCCAGCCTGGACAAGTCCAAATTCACAAAGACTTGATGAACAAAGGGCCATAACTCTTGAAAATATATGCGAAACGCGAAGAAACTTCACGCTGCACAACTACAGGGCACTGACTACATACCCTGCAAATTTCATAATTGTCCATACAATATTAACCAAGATCCAGCCCGGACAAGTCCCAATTCATGGAGATTTCAGGAACAAAGGGCCATAACTCTTGAAAATATAGGCGGAACGGGGAGAAACTTTACGCTGCACAACTGTGGGGCACTGACCACATGTCATGCAAATTTCATACTTGTTCATACAATATTAACCAAGATCCAGCCCGGACAAGTCCCATTCACAGAGATTTCAGAAAAAGGGCCATAACTCTTGAAAATGATACCGGAACTCGGAAAAAACTCTACGCTGCACAACTATGAGCCACTGGCCACATTCCATGCAAGTTTCAATCCTGTCCATCAATTATTAACCGAGATATCGCGCGGACAAGAAATTCGGACGGACAGACGGACGGACAGACGGATGGACGGACGGACAGACGGACGGACAAAGCGATCGCTATATGCCCCCCCTCTAGTTAGAGGGGGGGCATAACAAATCTCTTGCCCACATGTTTTAATATTCCATTTGGATTCTCATTTACTACTGAAAATCACATTTTTTTTGAGTGGATGCAGGATTTAGTGGAAATCGAAGTGTCGGCACCAACACTGAGGTCAAGTCAAGGTCACTGACCCCCAGTTAACTCACAGTGCTTAATAACACTCATAGATTTTGTTTTAATGACGTACGTACAGTCCACAGTGCTAAGTAGGCTCTTGTTAACCTTTGACCTTGAAAGTTTTATCAGAGTGTCGATATCTTGGGAATTTACATCTTCATTCCCAATTCGAACCTGCCTTGATTTATCTGACAGTGTTCAAAATCCGAGGTGTAAATTTCACCTACGAATGGGAGATGAACCAATCAAAACATACACGTCGATTGTGAGTTGTGTGACATCATCCTCAATTAGTGATGGCATAATATGGTGTTTGTATTAGCCCACTATATAGGTCAGCCAATCAATAATGCTCTTGTACAACCCATTTCAAATTTCAAATGTTTTCAAGGTCAGTGACGTCTCGTGTCTATTTATAAGTTCTTTGAACATTGAAGGGGGCCAGATTATATCAAGGGAAGTTCGAAGTGGGAATGCAAAAATTCGTTTGATAAAATGAAGATGGGGAATTTCCTACTAAATACACTTACATCGTACCTGAAGAACATCTGTTCTGGACGTAAACTTTTTTAAATGAGAATTTACAATATAAAACTCACTTGAACCCCTTCTAGAACACAGTCTTGCTGAAATGAAGAGATAACTTATTGGCTAATCACAAGTATAAATGTGTTACATGTACCACTGTCAGACGCTTGTGAGAGAAAGAAGACTTGTCGAAAGTACTGTAGCCTGGATTACACTTCTATATCGAAACCCTTAATTAATATAGTTTCTCTATGGTTCTTGCCAGAAACTGAACAACAAACTAAGGGACAGACCAATCATTATGACTGACTATACGTGTGAGGCCCTAATCCTCCACTTGCACAAAATTCAAGTTAATTCCTCTAACAAATGACTGTGGTGGTAGCAACAGCAGGTGCACTGAAAACAGTTCAATAGCGACTCTCCTCCCTATCTCTATACCCTAGAAAATATTTTTAATCAATGGAACTGGACTATTTGGATAAAATGCTGATAATGACAATACAACCAGGACTACGTTTATTTAAGAAAATACGAAAATTCCATTCATTTTGCTGTTGAATCATTTGTTATCACAGGTAACAGCTACAACAAGGAGACTGGAGAGTTCTCTGCCCCTGTTCCAGGCGGTTACGTCTTCACGTACCACATTCTGAGTGGGCACCACAAACCAGTGGAGGTCATCCTCACAAGTAACGGCGAAATTATAAACTCGGTCCATTCTCGGGAGACTGGCGGCTACACAGGTGTCAGTAACTCTGCCGTACTAGATTTGCAGGAAGGTGACACAGTGTCATTGCTCCTTAGCACCGGGCTTCAATACACCGTGTACGGGGCAACCGGATATCATACAACCTTCACTGGATACCTTCTCTATCGTGATTGAGCCGTGATTAATACCACTATGAAAAGTCCATGTTAACGATAAATCCATGTTATTATTGATAGTTTGACCATGGGTGTTTCATCAACATGACAATTGTTTCAATTGTTAAAACATACTCACTGTATTATGTCTGACTGGTTGATTATAACTGAACTGTTCTTTAAAACTCATACAAAACTACCATTCATGATGACTTGAATAAATATGTTGAAATATTGATCTATAAAATGCTTTTCGCTAATACTTTCGCATTCACAGTCACCCTCTTCCTGACCATTGTTTTGTCTCCGGCAATTTGATACCTCAGAGTTTACTGCTGAGAAAAAGTAGTCTCATTCATATCCACACCATATTAAATACCTGGAATTTAAGGAATCTCATTTTCACATACATAATGAATGTCAAAGACTGAGCTAGGTAAAAAGTTATTGATAAATATAGTTTTGGGACACAATGAATCACCACACACATACATGTACACAACCAGAAAATCATAATGTCTTTTCAGCAATAATGGTGACCAATTTATTGCGGGGATTCATCAAGAAAATTTGAAAATTTGAAGAAAAAAATTAGTGAAAAAGAATCAGAGCCATTTCCCAGTACCAGAGGGCCCCAAGATCAAGGTTAGCTGTATATCTCCCCAACACAGCCCTGGATGTCATTAGGTGGTACATGAAGGCATCCCTTTTGGCCCAAACATCCGCCTACTTTCCATGTAATTTCTAGACTTGAAATACTAAAAGTCCCTTCTTGTGGCTGCCTACTTCCATACCAGCCAAGGGAGCTATTGAAATGGGGGCATGCTAGGAACTGGCATGAGGTATTTATTCCAAACAGAGTGGCATGGTGTGCCAGGTTGGAACTCCTAGGAACTCCATGGCATACTTTTTGGAACTCGGCAGACAAAGGAGGCTTAGGCCATACCATCAATGGCATGCCGGAACTTGGCAATTGGAACTCCTCTCCATCCAGATTAGAACACCAAACTGGGTATAGTGATCCCTAATTTCAATAAGCTTCCCAACCAGGGTCATATCCAGAGCCACTTTGATACCTGTTAAGGGGTATGGGTGCCCAAACTTTACAGCCAATTTTAATGCTTTTTATATACAAATGCGCCCAAAAAAGGCAAGAAATGGTGTCCCCCAATAAACTCTGGATATGGCCCTGCCAACAATGTTGGGGGAGACATAATCAAGTAAGCATTTTAGTGAAAATTATGCTGTAAAATTAATAGTATAGTACTTTAACTTCAACAAACAATTGACCTCAACTCGGAAAATATTCAAGCATAAGTAACAACAATTGAACAAAACAAACAGATGGACAAGTGAATCAGAAAGTGGATGAAAGTCTGAGCTTGCATATCTAAACCTTGAACATCAAAACAAGCTGTCTGTTCTGTATGGGGTTGAGCAATGCATTGAATAAGTGCAGCATGATGTACAAGCTCCCAGAATATATGAGGGAATGGGGTCAGCCAAGGCTTATTTTAGGAGATAGCGGGTGGGGATCAGTGCCCTGGGGCTGGGGACATGCTCCCGAGGGTAGTGGGTGGGTTGAGTAGGTGTAGCATGCAGTGTTCGAATTTAAGAAAAATTTGAACCAGTCCACCGGACTGGTGAGCCAAAAATGTAACCAGTCCGCAAATATTTTTACTAGTCCGTTAATATTAAATAAAAGATCATGTGGGAACATTTGTCATCATGAATATTTTGTGCTCTGTTATGGTTGCTACTAAATAAGAAATTAATAATTGTGCATTTCTTGAATTTCTTGAGCGCGTGTGAAGATAATCACAGACGACAAACCCCATCGGCTAGACTTTGACAGCGACTTTGACTGCACGTGTCGTCGCGAAAAACACTGCTTCAACAAACGCCATTTCAAGCCAAAAATCAGTAGATTTCTTTCGAAGTTGATGGAGAATATGTTTAAAATTATCCTGGTAAACATTCTGATCAGGTCGACTGAAGCGTAATCATGTTGCTGATTTCTCGATTCCTGACCTGGAATTGGGAGCTTTATTTTCTGAAAAGATCGCCAACCTGCATTGCCATGCTGCATTACAGTCACACTTTACGGTATGCTGACAGTGTTCACACCGCTTTACGGTTGTTGTTGTTGTTGTCGTAAAACGTGGCCGTGGTCGTGATTTCGTTGGAATTTGCTGGAAATTTTTTAGACTCACACAATTTATTTAGACTCGGTCGAGTAACCGAAAACAAACATTTTGTTCTTCATTCTTTACAAATTGTGCGGAGATATCCAGAGAAATAGTTTACACAATGAACTGAGAGCTTTTTTGTTACCAGTCCGACGGACTTGTTGTTCAGTCACTCACACCAGTCCGTTTGATTTTTTACCAGTCTCGGACTGACGGACAGGTGCCAAATTCGAACTCTGGCATGATGTATTGAAGCTCCTACAATACATGTGTATGAGAGTACATGTATGTGGTCAGGCAAGGCTAACTTTCAGGGGACAGTCAGAGGATGAGGCTCAGTGCTCTCGGGGTAGGGATAAGCTCCCGAGGGTAGTGAAGGGGTACAATGTAGCGAGATGTAAGCTCGAAGAATCTATAAAGGTAAGGGGTCGGGCAAGGCTTAGTTTAGGAGAAGAGAGGGAGGGACTCAGTGCCCCCGGGATGGTGACATGCTCGAAGGTACATGTAGTGGGTGGGTACAATATGTGTAGCATGATTTAAGCACCCAGAATATATTAGGGATTGGGCAGGGCTTAGCTCAGCAGACATATGGTGAGGTTGAGAATCCAAGGTCGGAAAAAATTTTGAAGTCCAGTCAAGCTGTTGGTAATTTTGACAAAAAATGATATTACTTAAACATGCCTGCATACTTTCAAAACATTCTGATAGTTATTTCAAAAGTATTAACGTATATTTATCATCAAAAGAGAAAATGTGATCACAAAACTTTAACATGAAAGATGAATGTCCAAAAACTCTAAAAATGTTCCTCCATAAAGTTCTTAGTTGTACATGTACTTCAACTTCACTTGGTTTTATTTGAAGTACATGTATGTTGCATGTTTAGTAGCTTTTGAATGGTTTAGGAGATAGAGGGTGAGGCTCATGCAGTATTCCGGAGGTAAGAGACTATATCATACGTCTTCCATGAATGCTGTTTAGGGAGCTTCTTCAGGGCTCCAAATTCCCACAAGCCCGGCAGCCTGTGGCTGGTGAATTTAGAACTTGTCTGGTTGAATTTATTTCTGAAGCCAGCTAACCAGCCCGACTGGCTGGTTATAATTCAAGAATTTCAGCTTTGTGTAATGAAATATACCAGCCCGATGGTCTAGCAAAGTTTTATGGTAAATTCATGCCCTGTTCTTGAAATTAGGGCACGAGTTCCTTGATAGGAATGGCTTATACGGTTATCCAAATGGGATACACCATGCCAAATGTAGTGTTCTGATCAGCAAGGAGGGAAGTTCCAATTGGAATGGCATGTATGCCAATCTCTCTGTGCTTTTGTATGGCAAGTCATGCATATGCCATCCTTTCTTTGGTGAGTTCGAAAAAGGATGCCAGGGAGTTCCTAGGAGTTCCAACTCAGCGCACCATGGCACACCGTTTGGAATGCCTTATTCCAGTTCCTAGTGTGCCCTGACTTAAACAAGCTCATTTAGCAAGCCTGCAAATTTTCAGGGACCTTTGTTAGAAACTGTGGGACTAGCTGACTATACAAGACTGTCAAATATACGAAGGAACTGACACGATTGATGATGAAAATCAATATTTGTGAGTGTCATGTATATGGATGTTATCTATAAGTTCATGAATGAATTATATTATGGTGCCCATCTTTTTCGGATTTCTGATGCAATTGGGATTGATACTTGTGATTACATGTACCTTGTTAATTATAAATTGTCAATCTTAGCTCCGTAAACTGCCCAAAGAAACAGGATATTAGGTACACGTAACTTAATGTATTTCCTGAACATATTCTTAAAAGCCTTGGGGGTAGAGAAGCAACTTTGATGACAATAAGTTTCAATTATTTACATTTAATTACCCAAGGCCAAATAAATAATGTCTTTTTCTGGTGACAGAATCTACATGTATCCTGAGGCCAAAAAAAAAAATATGTCTGTTTCCGATTACGGGCCAGAAAAAAATAGAGTAGGTAGGGCCAAAAAAAATTTTATTTTGAAAATAAATTTTATTTTGATGTCCAGTACTCCTGTCCCATATACAATGGTCTACAAATATATTCTTGATTGTATAACATTCCCACCCACTTTAACATATTCTCCCAGGACACATCCCCCCATATTTTCAGATATTCAAAAGATCTTATCCCCCAAAAGATAAAGGGGGGGTGGGGGGATACCCTCAAAATATATTGTTGGTATTTTTATCTCTACTGGATCCAGCAAATCTTGATATTTCAATAAGTTCTGCTGAAACCAGTTATTGTACTGATATTATGGAAATGAGAATTGCCAATAATGTGTTTGACTGCTGTTTACCACCAAAACGAGTATCGTTTTAATTTATTAACTTGATATGCAAAACAATATATTTCAAGGATTTCCGCCCAGAAATGATGAAATTTTTTGTGAAAAATACAAAATTCCATGTGGAATTTCAGTGCCTTCCATAGAGAGAGTGTACTTATTTTCTGGAAAAGCCTGAAGAAAAAATTGACATATACAACATAAAATGAAATGGGAAATTAATTTGAACATCATGGAGATTTGTACCTGCGACTAGCTAATTCGAACAATTTGAGAAACGAGACGCGATTCCTGACTGTACAACAGTACAATGATTTGAACAAGCCATTTCTCGAAAACAGAAGAATTATTACTTGCTTGAATCTTGCTTGGGTTTATTTCAATGCATTCATAATAAAACAAGTCGGGGAAATTTTGGATTTTTTAGCCGAGAAATGGTACCGGTCGGTTAGACTTTGGCGGCGACTAGCTTTGACTGTGTCGTCGCCGATTTCGCTGAAAACGAACACCACTTGCAAGCTGCCGTGTCCGCTAAACACTGCTTTAACAAACGTCATTTCAAGCCATCAAATCAGTAGATTTCTTTCGAAGTTGATGGAGAATATGTTTAAAATTGTCCTGGTAAACATGATCAAGTCGACTGAAGCGTAATCGGGTTGCTGATTTCTCGAATCCCGACCTAGAAGTAGGTGCTTTATTTCCTGAAAAGATCGTCAACCTGCCGCCATGCCATGCGGTCAGCTCCAGTCACACTTTACGGTATGCTGACTGTGGCGCGCCGCTTTACGGTTGTTGTTGTTGTTGTCGTAAAACGCGGCCTTGGTAGATTTCGTTGGAATTTGCTGATAAAATTTTTAGAGTCGCACGATTTATCTAGACTCGGTCGGGTAACCGGAAACAGACATATTTTTTTTCTTGGCCTGAATAAATGCTGCTGACCCCAAATACTGTATGGGGTTACGAGTAAAAAAAAACTCTCAAAAGTGGCAAAATTATTTCTGTTCAAACAACTCCCATGTAGTTATTAAAATAAAATAGTGAATTTTTTTTTAAAAAGTGCCTCCTATTCAATTTTTTTTTTGGTCTGTAACGGTAACCAGAAACAGACTTTTTTGTTCAACTGAAAATTCTACAAAATTGGATTTTGTCTGGATCCCAGAATTCTATCGCAAAAATGTGGAAACTCGGTTATCCTGTCAATTTCTTGAAAAAAGCAAACTTGTGTCCCGGATTTTCTTATACTTGTAATTCGTCAATGAAATAATTTTTATTTTATTTTAATGTTTTGAGGGAGTGGAACAGCTCTGATACGGTAAGCGATCCAAATATTCGATCGCCGGAAGTGATTTTTTAGTCCCAAAATCGATGCTTGATCGTAAAAATTGGATCGTACGCCCCTCTGCAATGACGAGAAAAATCGGCTCGATCGAAAACATTAGATCGCGGAAGTGAGAGAAAAGCACGATATATCCGATTATCTCCCCTAGTTCACAACGTAAAAATTGCCGCGATAATTATAGTCATTGCATTGTACATTAATAAGATAAATTTGTTTATAAGAAATCTGATTCACCCATAGTCCTACATAACGTAATACATTATTTTTTGGAAGAAAACGAGATGAACTATATAATATTAAACTTCGACAAAGAAATTTCACCATACTGATTTGGTTTTATTAAAAGTCCGATGTGACAAAATATCATAAAGAATGATACATTAATCGGGTGAACAATTTGGTGAATTAAGCTCCTTAAAATGTTCGTAATTTGAAGAAATTTGATAGACGAATAAGGACTTCGTTATGATATCAAACCACACATTATTATATTACATATTTGTGTATGACATTTATATAACAAATTTGATATATGGCATTCGACGGATGTTGATCGCGAATGTTAACCTATTTGTCAACCGTATACGCTAAACCCCTAGCGGACCCCTATTGTCCTGTCTGACCTGCTCTGTGTATCCCACGTGGACCGTCTGCTCAGGAGGCCCAGAAAGGGGGAGAGCTCAAAGTCGGTTGCCGTTCTCGGGTATATCAAGTTGTAAGGTGTGTGCCCATTGCATCAGATTTCTTCACCGCTACTAATTTCACTACCCTGGAGCCCCTTGATTTCTAACAAACCCAAGCCTTGACAGGCTCTCCTTTGATATTTAAATTGTCAATGGCTACATTGTTTTGAGTCCGGACTCCTCTCATCATTCAGTGTAACAATCTGTGTTCACATTTACCTGGAGGTGTGTTTAGTTTATTTTTAGCATGTCCAGCTGTGAATTTCCTGTACAGCATATTTGTTTTAATAGTCTTGCCACGCTTCACAGCTTGTCCTCCAGAGAAAACTACATCAAATGGAAGAATCCAAAGTCAGGATAGGGGTGTGCGGGATGGTTAGGTTACCAGCAGAGGGAATTACACTGTAGTACTACTCCCTGTTAAATCAAGATAGAAGGGTCCAATACTATAGGCTACAGAGGGAATCTGGACTGCATGAAATTTAGAGTGAAACAGGCAAGTCCACATAAGAGTCACGTGCAGCATACAAGTTTCACCCAGACTAGAAATGACACTTATTCATACATGTATGCAAATGAGATCGTGTGTAACAACGCAGAACTGACTGCCTGGGGAATACCTTGCCCCTTCTGAAGCGCTGTTCACCAGCAAGAGGCAATTGAAGGGGATTTCAAAATACGTTGCAGTATTATGGGTTTTTGTGTTAATTAATGTGTGGAGCCTGTTTGTCCCATATATAATTTTCACAACACCCTCATTCAAACTTGTTCTATCTTGGCTTTGAAGGCTTTTATCGGAAGAAAAGGAATGGAATATCCTATGTAGCATTGTGATCGTTTCACGAGCGCTGAATTGAAGGGTCGACAACAGCATTTTTATCGAACCGGCCGGTATCAACGGCGGATTTTGGATAGCCAGCGAAAATGACTTGAAACAAAAGAAGCCAACACACGTATTTTCTTATAGAAACAAAGATCAATTAACAACTCTCTATTTTACAACATTCAACGATTTCAGATAATTTAACATAATATCTCCAGGTGGCGACAAAACACTGAAGCCGTGACGGGGATAAGTAGGCCCCTAACAGAGAAACATTTCTATCATTATCCTTCCATATATCATCCGTTTATTAAACAAAATCGCAGACATCGGACACACCACTCTAGGTTTTACACGCTCCCTTAGTTAAAGAACAAATCGGCAACCATTTAATTCCCGCAGTGAGCGGCTATTGGTCTCAGCATAATTTTTCACAATATTTGCAAGACCGTCACACGTTCGTTTCTTGAATTCGCAAAAAGAATATGTCTATCGTTTTTAATATAATAGAAATAATTTGACACTCGCGCAACTATTATGTTTTACACGAAGTTGTTTTTATTTACCACTCAGGAATATATGCTGTTTAGATTTGGTTTAGGTCACATTAACAACTCCATTTTGCGTATGCGTCGATACTGCCGATCTCGCGCATAATGTTGCGTATCTGTTCATATTCATTCTAGCTATTGCCGACCGTGTGCGATCGAATTTAAGTTAGATCGTCCCATTTTAGAATTTGTGGGTGATTGTAAATCAGTTAGAATATCCGATCGTAAATCTCCCGAAAAAATGGGGTCGATCGTAAATCGAAAGATGATCGTATATGGATCGCTTACCGTAAGTGGAGAGTTTCTGTATTCCCCCCAGCTCAATATTCTAAGAATTTATGCACGCTATATACAATTAACGCCTACATATATATCACGGAAATAATATTGAAACAAAGTGTACCGGATTCTTGATAAGTTTGTTACAGCTAATTGGTCGTAATTCTAGTCAACAGGAAGTCATCTCTAGTATAAAAAGAGCAGACGTAATCAAATTGACTCGTTATTACAACTGCTGGTTCCTGCTAATCTGAAGATTAAGTTGGTAAGTCAGGGGTCGAAATATTCAAAATAATTTACCTGTCATACGAGACAGATGACCAAAATGTTTACCTGTCACCTTTAAGAATTACCTGAACATGCAATCGTTGAAATTGCCACATACATGTAACTCGAGATTAATGACAAAGTTAGATGTTGCAAGACACTAATAAATTAATGACACCTTGTTTACTTGCACTTATTAGCAGGTGTTTTGAATGAATTTTGTTGAAGATATATTTTGAACACCAAAACAAAATTATTGGCTACCTGTCAATAGAGACAGGTTATACAGGTCCTCCTATCCAATTTTGCTACCTTATTATTTGAAACGACAATGAATTAAGAACTGACATTCCATGACTGTATAGCCCATCATACCATATTGAGATGATTTGGAGGCTCCCATTTCCACCCTAATCCCAACAAATCTTTGCCTTCTGGACCAAGCTTTCTCCCGTAAACTTCAACGTTTTCTATCATCACTGCCATTTATATACATGTAGTTTATTTGCAGAAGTTTGTTTGCTTAATTATACATGTAGGTGCAGGGAGTCATGGGTAAATTCAAAATGGCAACCGGGACTGCATTTCTCTCTATCATGCCTACATGTATGATGGACATACTCCTGACCTCAAATTCTCAAAAGACATGTGCAAAATCAATCTGGGTGAAATGAGAGGTACTGATGACAGATGGCAAAGTTATGTACATGTAATTTGCCTCTGAGACCTGCCATCTATTGCAGCTGTTCATAACAAGCCAATACCTTTCCTGATAATTGAATCTCTCATATAGTCACAAATTGTATCATCCAAAACTGTCAGTCAGGGGCTTTATACAATGTAACCAGGATTAGAAGCGAGGGTGTCCAAATCAACTATTCCAGGTCCGACAGTATCGGTGAGAAAATGTGGTGCGCATGTGAATTCAATCTTTTACTATCAATTTTAAATGACATAGGAAACTACTTATGAGCAGTAGCTTATAAGTAGCTGTACCCACTTCACTTCATTCAGTAACCGATGAAGCGGAGAACCATATATGCAAAAAAGCTGCGCGCCACGCTTAGGTGGCATACAATCTGATGCCCCAAGAATGTTTTATCTGCACAGGTTTGCATTTATTTACATGCAGAGCAAACGTCTTGGACAAATGTTAATTTCGAGCCCTGAATAACAATTGTACCTTAACAGTTGTACCTTGTACTCTAGCTGTCTTGTGCAGTAAACACAGATGTGATTCAATAGGGGGACAGTTTTGATCAATGGTGAGCAGTAAAGGTTCTTAGATTCTCCTTTTGATACTGGTTGAAGAATTTTTGGTTTATGTCAGGATTTTTAGCTAGCTTGAATATTTCCATATTCTTCCGGCTTTTACTGAAAACAGAAATTCTTATCCCTATCTCCCCCATGTTAAAATATCAGGAATTTACAATAGTCTCATCTCGAAATATTGAGTCTCCAAGACGTAGAGACTTACAGCTAGCTAAAAGTCTGGTTTATGTACTTTGTTTGGTTTAATTGGATGTATTTAAGTCTGTCAGTAGGCTTTAAAAAGTTGGAACACCAAGACCAACTGAATTCAGATTTGCAAAATACATGTATCCTTCCTTGATTGTGATGTCATGTCAGACGAGCCACCTGAAGACTGACAAACATGGATTGCCGTCATGCCAGGTGGTCTGTTGTGACACCAGAAACTAGCGTCAAACAAGAGCAGATAAGTCATGTAAGTGAGGAGAATTTCACTTCTGAAATCAACCGGGCTTGAGCAACTTTGGAGCACTTTTTCAAAGCTACGAGGAGACAAAATTCTTCAAATTCTTCAAATAAAACCAAATGCAGTACATGTAGACAGGCTGATATTTCCATCATTAACTAACCCATATAATATAATACGAAGCTGCGCATCTGAAAACCCCTCGGCTCTGGGCGCCAGCCATTCATGTATTCAATTTGAACCAAGACTTTAGCAACACCAAGTAGTCAAGTGACAAATACATGTATACAGATTATGAAAATTTTGCAATTAGAAAGGGCCTCTAAGGTTTCTGTCCAATCAGAGAAACTGGTATTTATTCATTACATAAGAGTCCTGATGCATCGATGATATATACCAAATTTTACATCGAGCATTTGAAAGTTATCAGAGATAGAGATCATAATGATTTCGCATAAATTAAAGATGGCCGCCCATCCTTCCCACCACTCAGAGGAACTGATATGGTTATTCATTGCAAGTCTCTCGATACATGGATGCTGTATACCAAGTTTCATATAGAACACTGAAATAGTATCAAAGATATACATCATTAAAGATTTTGCATAAATTAAAGATGGTCACCAAGGATTCCGCCCAATCAGAAAGACCAGAACTGTCATTTATCGTAAGTCTATTGATGCATCGATGATGTATACCAAATTTTACATCGAGTAATTGAACGGTATCAGAGATGGAGATCATTAATGATTTCGCATAAATTAAAGATGGCCACCCATCCTTCCCGCAACTCAGAGGAACTGATGTGGTTATACATTGCAGGTCTCTTGATACATCGATGCTGTATACCAAGTTTCGTATGAAACACTTGAATGGTATCAGAGATATACATCATTAAAGATTTTGCATAAATTAAAAATGGCCGCCAAGGTTTCCACTGAATCAGGGAAACTGGTTTGGTCATTCCTTTGAAGTTTCTTGATGCATCGATGATCTAGACCAAGTTTCACACTGAACAGTGAAATGGTACCCGAGATATACAAGATTAATGGTTTCGCATAAATTAAATATGGCCGCCAAAGTTTTCAACCAATCAGGTCCAGATTCAATAGGGTTCTGGGTTATGAGCATATGGATGTGCAGTGCAAGTTTGGTGTGCCTAGGGTAAGTCGTTCTACAGATATCTTGGTAACGAGAAAGCTGTGATAGGTTCGCATAAATTAAAGATGGCCACCAAAGTTTCCAACCAATCAGGTCCAGATTCAATAGGGTTCTGGGTCACGAGCATATGGATGTACTCTGCAAGTTTGGTGTGCCTAGGGTAAGTCGTTCTAAAGATATCTTGGTAACGAGAAAGGTGTGACGGACAGACGGACAGACGGACGGACGTACATGACGACGACAATACCCTTCGGCCAAATTTTGGCCGAGGGGTAAAAAGGGTAACATTTACATTTTACATTCCAATATAAACCTGTCAGATTGCTTTCACAGTCTGAGAGTATAAATGCACATTAAGTATTAATACTTATGTTCTTTCAGATATTAAAATTTGACAACAATGAAGAGGAGCTTATCCATAGCAGTAATTATTGGCATGATCATTACAGGTATTGTAGATTATTTCTTGCCGTCTCTAAGTTAAATAGAACGAAGAAAATAATTTTCTCATTCTCACGTCAAAAATTGTACATGATGTGTGACTAATCAGACCCAATCTCAGTAAACTCAGATATAATATCACGGAATACTATATCTGAATTCAGCCCTATATAAATCCCATGCGAATCTGAAACTAGATTTGTTAGCCAATCACGTGGCTAGCTTGCTGAAATCACGCCCACAGTAATTACACACGGTAGCACATGGACTGATGTATAAACATTATCGGGAAACAGTATTCAAATATGGCATCATTTCCGGACGGGTAAAAAGTGCAGATCAAAGAGTTTACTCCCGCCGAAAAGTCTGGCTTTGTTGGGGGGTAGACAATATCAAAAGATTGGGCCGTGCGAAGATGTTAATCTCTGTGAAGCAAACGTCAATCATTGTCAGAGAGAAAAGTCAGAAATTGTTGTGATTGGCTTATTATGGGATCTCGCAGAATATCGGCGAACATTTCACACAAGGTTTTCATATCGTTACGTCTAGATGGTATTCCCCTGATTTACCATCTTGGTAACCTCGATTGTAATCAGACCTCGCTGTTCATAGAGTCCCAGCAACCACCAGAGTAAGGCACCAAACCGCCAGCACTGTATGTCAGCGATCTAAACCACATGAGCAACGGGTCTCCCACAAAATAGAAGGTACATGTAGCAGACCAGCAGTCTTGAAAGCGATCATGCAGTATCCCTCTGATGATCGTAATGACACAGTTTCCATAGCCATAATAGCTGAATACTTGAAAATATTTTTGTAATTTCGAAAGTGATTGTATAACAGTATTTTCGTATTTGGTTCGAATCCCACACTAGAATTTGTGCTACATGTATACTCACAGTGCAGTCCCAAAATAATGAAAACACTGTTTCATATTTATGTAACATCACAAAACAGCGTATTATTTTGTTTCATTAAGAGTGTTCTGGCAACTGTTACAAAGAGACAGAGGCAGGCTTTTTTTTTTTTTAATTTCAGTCCCTGTTATGGGAATCGTTTTGCAGGATTGCGAACAAGAATGGAATTACTGGCTTCCTGTGAGAAATGAAACATTTATAAATAATGTTGGTGTTTGTTATCAAATCAAACCTGTTATCACTTAAATGCCAAATATCCTCCATTTGGAGATCTCCTGCAAACAAAATTATCTCCCTTGATCGCTGCGTCGATCGTCCGCCAGGTGGCGTGCACTCCGCGCATGTCCATCACTCTTTTCCCATGTTGAGCAAGACCTGTTTTGAGTCAAGGCCGAGCAAAGAGGGGAGGATGGGTTGGGCAAATCAACGTTGATAACAGGTTTGATTTGATAACAAACACCAACATTATTTATAAATGTTTCATGTTTGTGTCTCAAATCTTCACCTGTTATCACTTAAATGCCAGACTCCCAACAGAGGAGGTTGGGTAGCCGGCCTTGTGACTTGCTTTTGGATTAAGCGGAGCACGCCTTGTTCTGATTTTGTAAATCTAATATGCCCAGTAATATCCTGATAATTCCCGTGTCGTATAGAGGCGTAGGGAGTTCGAGGTATTACAAGTAATGCGGCGAGAGGTGGACTCTGTTCCTACCCTTTGCTCGCATACTTGGCTAGATAATCAGATGCCATCGTGATGCCTTGAAGTCCCCTCGTCTCCGGTATGGTCTGTCCTCTATGCTTGTGGAATTGTCGGGATCTTGCTTGCTTGAGCGGCGCCCCCCCCCCCTTTTTTGATAGGAGTGGTAGACTATACCCTGGGCTGTAGCTATAGGTCCAGTGTAGTCATCCTATCTGTCTGTACAGACATGTCTGAAGATAGCAATCAGCATGAGTTGAATTGATCGTCCAAGCGCAGGTGTCAACAGTATCGTTCCACGATAAGTCTTCCCCAAAGTGGCCCGGACGTCACACTGGCTCTAATCTTGTGAGACGATGTCTCCATAAAAGAGAAGGAGCGTTGATGGCGAGTTGGTTAAACCAGTCGGCAGTCTTCTTCGACCCAGACGGTGATCATGAACTAGTGATGTCCGCTGATGGGTCTGTTAGAAGTGATGAGAGAAGAAGATAGCTGGAACCCCTTGTCGGTTCTATAAAGAGTGCTCCAGGCCTCTGACGGGATATAAAAAAGCTCTTCTCCTCCAGCAGGTACACGAAATCTGTTAGCGCTGGAATCTGGTACAGTCTTTGGACGTCTGGTCCCTGACGTGTGGAATCGTTCTAAATGACGAAATCCGGGATGGGATGAAAGGATCTGGTTGACCAGTCTGTCATCCCTGTCAAGGAACTAGGTTCTACTGCGCAATGCTCTGATTGCGTAGTGAAGACTGTCATGGAGCTGTCTTGCAGGACAGGATCTTGACTACAGTTGGTAGAACTGGTTTGAATGGCAGGCGTAAGAATGCCCTAGTACCACATCCAGGTCTCCTTGGGTGGTAATTGATGTGTTCGGCGAGACTGTAAGGTGAAGACCATGGAAAGCCGAAATGCTGGAATGTAGTCGATTCCGTGGGTGAACTTGACAACCCTGGATGATGCTGAGTGATACCCCTGTGTACTGCTTGACTGAGATTCCCTGTCCTGATACAGATGCAGAAGGAAAAACCAGCTGTTGCTGGAACAGAAACAGTGTTGGCCACAGGTCCTCTACTATAGTACATTCTCCGGGCTTGATGCGACTGTACAGTAAATAGTAGCTTGCTGCTGTCCTTGTCTGTACAATTGGTCCTGGAGAAAAACCCTGGTCTGCAAGGAAAATCTGGACCGTAGCAGACGTGGGGGTTCGGCCATTGTGGGTCCCGGTGCCTCCATGGAAAAGTGATCTTCCGGTTGTAGTACCCTGTAGGACTTGGAGGAAGCTGTCGGCAGGAACCCTGAAATGATGTGAAACACATGGTGTTGTGACATGGTATTGCTGATACCGTGCTGCTAGGCCAGTGTTGATGTTTCTAGAAGACAGTGACTGGAATCTTGCTCCCCCCCAAACTTGACGCAACTGACGACCGTACTGAACGTTCGTAATCAATGCTGATGTGTTGTACAACCGCAACCTCCAAGGGGAACCGCCTTCTTGGCGTAGATATCCCTAAGGAAGATGATGCGTTGCTTGTCTATCGTGGTATCCATGTGATGTGTCGGCTATCTGTTGCCGGACTAATGGACCCCTCTAAGTTATGAATTCCGCATCGGTGAATGTGAACTTCTATGCACTCGGTTGAAACTGGATCCGGCATCGCCACTCTGGAAGGGGGGTGAAGATGTTCCGGGACGAGCATCCTAGACTGCTTGTTCTTGCCCTCAGGAGCAGTTGTAGTTGAGAAACTGTAATGAGGAGTACCTGGAGCTAGCCAAAACTGTGCCAGGTCCCGGGTGAGTAGTAAACTGTAGTTCCATCCAACGGACCTCTGGGTCATGGTGTTGATGGTCTGGTTCTCGGTGCAGGTTCCATATGCCGGAAACCTGCTTGCCGCTTGAATGTAGCCGTACTACATAATCCGTGGGGTCCCTGGAAATATTCCTGGACCGCCATGATCATCGAGGCGAAACTCGAAAAAGGCCTCTGGAAACGCCGAAAAGTGACGACAATCGGGAGTCGGAGTCCAACTCCTGTAGAGTCGAATATGCTCAGTAAGTGTCCGGCTCCGTCGTCTGGTCCGGTCTCTACTGTCATCCCGCTGAATGTTGGAGTCCCAGGTTCTGTTCTGGAGTCCTAATTCGCATTCCGGATTAGAGATGACTTTATCCTCGTGTCCTATTCCAGTGTCCGGGTCCGTGTTGACTTGGCCTTGGAAGGGACCTCAATGTGAAACTAGGCTTGCCCACTGTAGACTGGATGTCTCACCCCAAAGAAAAACGGGTTAAGTCAAAACCGACTAGCCGTTTCTCCCGAAATAGATTCCCTTGATCATGATGTCGGGTGTAGGTGGAGTCCTAGATTATCCGATGAGGAGTAGGATCCGGCTCTTAGAAGACTGAGGATGATCGTCAGATGAAGTGTCGGGACTTGGAGTAGACCTCACGTAAGGACTGACTTCTTCGATGAAAACTTGACAAGAGTGACGCTGATCTTCTATATCATCAGGGTCGACCGTTCTACAATCAGGTGAGTGAAGACTCGAAGCTTGGGAAGGATGAAAGGCCGACTAGTGGTTTGAAGGTGAAGCTTGAGAACCATCAATTCTGACTGACGATGTTGCCCCTGTCCCGGTCGGAAGATTCCCTCTTTACCTTGGAACTGTCCTTTCTTGTAAGGGCGAATACCACTCTGAGCATCTAGCTTGGGTTGTCCGAGTTCTGACAGGAAAACCTCCGTGGCGACCTCCTCTGTAGAGTCGATAAGGCGCCGAGGAAATCCATCTTGGGCCGTGAAAAGGTCAAGGATCCATCTTATGTTTCACGTCTGGATCCTGAATCACCCTGGAAATAGCCGTCAGGAGCCAATCAGAGTATGATGTAATTCTGTGTTGTGTCAGCATCATATCTTCCACAGCACAGGCTTGCTTCTGTTGAAGTACCCCCGCTGGTGTCCTCATGAAGTTCAACAATCTGTCAAGATCCGGTTCAGACTTCGGGCCCTGAACGGTGGATTGTCTCCGTGAAGAGTGTAAGCCTTGTAAGGACCGGGCTTCTGGAGAGATGACGAAGTCTCCAATTGTCGATCCAGTGCGTCGTATAGGTTGGCTGATGCTGGAGATGGTGCGCAGGTTGGCGCAGCTTCCTCCTCAGAAGGTTTGTTTAAACCGTAAAGAGATGCCGTAGTAGGTTTCTCCGTTCCCGGCGGGGTCATCAGGCTGCTCTGGAGCCAGCGTGTGTACCGCCGCTATCTTGGCTTTGAAGGGTAGCATGTCTTCTTCTTCTACCTCCGCCTGACGTAGGAGGTGAATCTGTATGAGATGAGGATGCCGAGGAAGTGGTGGAGTCCCGTGCAGGATTCGAACCAGCGACCCCAGAGTCAGGCACCTAATTGCCAGCACTGTATGTCGGGGATCTAAATTACTCAGCCAACGGGCCTCCCACCGTTGCTAGAAGAATGGGTCGTGTCATCTCACGGGTCTCCGATGAAGGAACCTCTACCTCGGTAAGGGGCTGTGAAGTCGGGAGATGACTGTGCTTCTTGACCAGGCTTGCCTTGGAAGGTACCCCTGGAGCAGAAATCTGTTCCTTGGGAGCAGGTCCAGAATGGTGATCTACGAGTCCCTGTTCATCTCTGGACTTCCGTTTATCCCGATGCTCCGGGCTACGGTGATGGTGGGTAGACGTCCGCTCCTCGCCATCAGTGCTTGTTGACGGGAAACCGTTGAACGGCTTCTCCCTCGTCTGTTGTAAGGTCGCTCCGTGGTATGGTCCCTATGGTACCGACTCCGGTAGGCTGGACTAGGTGAAGGGGTCTGACGTCTAGGACGGTCCCTCTCCCGATGATGACGTACAGGATAGGAATCTCGGCGTTATAACGGTGTGCGACTTCGTTTACGAGATCTGCTTGCCGTAGTACCGAGGTGTGGCTCCGTTGTACGGGTCCAAGCTGGAGTAGAGGCCGGCTCACGGCGTTCTGGCTGAGTCCGTTCCTCATAAGTCCGCGTCTTCTTGGATATGGAGTCTCGGTGATCTGTATAAGTCCGTTCTGCTGGAGTCCGTGACTTCTCAGATGTAGACTCTCGGTGTGCTGGATAGGTCCGTGTGGTCTCCCGTTCCGTGGTACGGCTCCGGGCTATAGTTTCCTCCCGAGGTGCTCCGATGTCGGAGTCCCGGCGGTCTGGATAGGGCCGTGATTCCTTGGAATCCCGGTGTTACCTGTAGGCCCTTGGCTTGTCCGACTCTCGGCGTTCCGTATAGGGCCGTGACTTCTCCGTGCCGTGGTCCCGGTGAGCTGTGCTTGAGCCGGGGTCCCGCTGTAGTGATGGAGTCCGTGATCTTGATTATCGGACTGCCTTCTTCGCCGTGTCCGTCTGTGTCTCCGGGGTACGGCGGTTCTTTGGGGACTTGGATGAACGGGAGTTGATATCCGAGGACTCGCTTTGATCCGTGTCTGTAACGGGGCTGTCTAGTGGAGTCCGTGTCAGCACTCTACCGGTGCAGTAGAAGTATACCGTATCGCCGTGGCTTGGGCTTGACTGGTCTGCACTTTGCCTATTCTCTCGGTATCCCGGTAGTCCCTGTAGGCTCTTGGCTTGACGGGGTCTCGGAGTTCTGCATTGGGCCGTGATCTCTCAGAGCCATGGTCCCGTATGCTGATCTAAAGTCCGTGGCCTGTAGGTGCGGACTCCCGGTGAGACGTAGACTCTCGGCGTACTGGATAAGTCCGAACTTCATAGGTCCGTGTCGTTCTCTGTTCCGTGGTACGGCTCTGGACCGTAGTACCGCCTCTGGAAGTAACCTCTCTCTCCGATGGTCGGGTCCGAGGTGCTCTGCAGTCGGAGTCCCGGCGCTCTGTGGTATCGAGGTCCTTGGTAGTCCCGGTCTGTGCTCCGGACTGTAGACTTGTCCACCGTTCCCGCTTGAAGGCCCAGGGTACGGCTCTTTGCCGGGTCCCGGTTCTTCACCAGGTCCCGGCTGGAAGACTTGTCTTTCTTGAGTTGCGGAGGCTTGGATGAACGGGAACTGTAATCCGAGGTCTGCCCAGATCCGTGGTTGTAACGGCTCCGGTATAGAGTCCGTAACTCATCTCCTCCGGTGAACTTGAGCTAGGCCGTGTCTTGGGTCTGTAACTTGTTCACCGTCTTGAAATGTAGCTCCAGGGTACTGCTCTTCGCCGGTTCCCGGTTAGTAGACATGTCTCCTTGTCGTCTTGCTGACGAACTTGAACTGGACCGTGGAGCTGTGCTGTTTCACGGGACTGTTGTGAAGATTCCACTGGCAACAGTATCGTTCAACGATAAGTTGCTGGTAGGAAAACTTCGTTTACAGCCAAGTCATTGAAGAGGGCCTGAGTAGCTTGCTTCTCAGCTGGACATCTTGCCAGGTCAGTGGCCGCTCTCCAGAGTTGACTGCGTCGCCATAGGGTAGCTATGCCAGGTCACGTCGTCCCAGTCTGCACATTCACGGCATGTCACTTGACTGTAAACACACCTGTGCCCTGCACTTGAAAACAAAGAAAATGCAAGTCTTTAACTGGTTAAAACTGACGACATGATTCATTTTATATAATCTTTATAGCTGGGCGACTACGTTGGTTCATAATGAACTCACGGGAGAAAAAAAATAACCCTAGAGTGCGTCTATAACAATCCAAAAGTTACTGTTTACAGGAGCTCTACCAAAACAGGTGCAAAGGAAAAAGAGTGATGGACATGCGCAGAGTGCACGCCACCTGGCGGACGATAGACGCAGCGATCAAGGGAGATAATTTTGTTTGCAGGAGATCTCCAAATGGAGGATATTTGGCATTTAAGTGATAACAGGTGAAGATTTGAGACACAAACACATATTTTTTCACAGGACATAATAAATGTTCTGCATACATTCTTGGAATTGGGATATATGATTCATATTCACTCAACTTCATCTTTTCATTTCAGCATCGTGGGCCAAACAATTACGTGATGTCTACACTGTGTGTAAGTATATGCTTATGCTATACATCAGGCCTGTGCTGTTATATTTTCTATGTAAACCTATTAGGGGTTACCTAAAATCTCCTATGGTGACCTGAAATAGGTCACCTAACGGGAAAATTAGGGTAACCTATGTTCACCTAGGGTAACCGGTTTGATTGACAGCATCTAATTAACGTATTCCTTTAATAAAAAATCTAAATAAACACATTATTTTATCATAAAAGTCATTATGTCATTGTAAACTACTTTTCTTTCAATGTCATCTCACACTCGGACTGAAAACAGAACCATTCAGTGGCAAACAATTGCCTTGGTATGAGTTGGCATCGACAAAATACTACGAATACAGTTACTTGTATTTCAGTTCAGAGTTGACTTCCTGTGACATTGACATTTTGATGTCATGCCTGACCATGCCAATGTCACATGCTTCATGTCAGTGGAAATAAAAGATTGCGAGAAATATCTTTACATTTTTTTATAACATCATGCGTCTTTTGTGCCTTCAAAATCTCTTTAATTCTTTCATCTTTAGTGATGCTGAAAAGGGTTGGCAGCTATTTTCATGTACTTTAGCTAGAATTTGAAAACAGGGAGTCTCATCCCAATTTACCATCCTAGCACTTCAGGCCGGGGTCCAGGTGCCGCCTAGGCCCCGGAAGCTCTGGGGTTCCAGATGGCTGGAAATGGATTCTGGGCCATTTCTGGCACTCAAAATTGAATTGAATGGGCTATTGAAATTCATTTTTTTTTCAGGACAATTTCCCAGTTTTTCCAATGCAAAAATTTCAGATTGGTGTTTTCATCAATTTTCATAGGGTTTGTGTGTGAATAATGTTGCTGATAGAAGAGATAATATAATAAAAAAACAAAACAAAAAATGTATTGCAGGCCGTTTTAAATTCAGAATTGTATTTATTAATAAAATGTTTTTACCAACAGTGTTTAATGATGGTCAAAAATATTTTTGTTCAACATTTTATTTATATTTTTCAAATTTATGATTTTCAAATTTTGGTCCAGAGCAAATCATATCTGATTCTTCATTAATATTTGTTGCATGAAGATACTTGCGGCGATATGTTCATTTTGAGAAATATGAAATTTTCCTGGAGTGGCATTAATCTTGTTTCAACAACTACAAAACGGAATGCACACTAGAGGACCACTTGCGAACGCTTAATATGGTGACATGACATGTTGTTGTTGTCAAAATGTGCCGACTGCCCTGTCAAATGATAGAACGAAATACCTGAAATTCCTTGTTCCGTCTGTCCAGATTCCAGAGCCATTCGCCTGAGTACAAATCCGACATGACATGGTATTGTCAGCCTCGTACTTCAACCAAGGGAATCTTTTAATTCACCCCGGGGAGAATTTTTTCACTTCTACGCGTATCTTCTTTGGAGCCGATGCTCCAGGATTTACGTGCCGTTCTGGTAAGCCTCGATTTGGAGTTCAAGCCAGGGAATTCCCAAACGGGGAAACACCTGACGTCGCTGAATGCGCGGGACAACAACAACAACAACGCTGTTTTGTACGACGAAGAATCTGAGTTAACCGGATACTTTTTTTACCTGATAACATTTTATTGCCTCTTTTAAACACAGATTACATCTTTCAATCCAACCCGTCTCAATTATAATGATTTATGTTTACAAAAACGTACCACCCGTCTCAATTAGACAATACCCGTCTCAATGTCACATTTACAAACTTCCCGTCTCAAAGACGGGGAGACGCATTGCTGGCTAATACTATGCTTCAAGGTAGGATATGAAATAGATCATAATCCATGTTGTTTCGAGCTATGATAGCACTCCATCTCCAGCCAACCGACTGCTACTACAGACTGTCCTAAGTGGGGACTCGAACACCCGATCCTCGTGGCGACAGTCGACCTCTTTAGCCCACTCGGCCACCGAATCACTCCACAAGAGACTGTTTTTAAAGCCTATTAATTCTTCGCATACGCTTCGCACATGCGCTTGTTTTATCTAGAAGAACTATGACGTCACCTGGTTTGTGTTTGATAGTTCCTGCTCTCCTCCCCTGCATACCGCTCTTCAGTGCCCGAGGGAGAAATGGGTATGCGGTAAATCCAGGAAGTGAAATGTCACCCGTTTTAGTACTGAATAAGTAACAGTCTGTTCTATCTCTCGCTTGACTCATATTGGTTTGCTCTCATACCTGTTGTTTCTCTTCCACCATCTTTAGAAGAGAGTTGCATAAGGGTACTTAACTTGATTAATGGGACATTTCAGAACTGATTATCTCCCCTTATATGTGACAAACCAGTTAGCTGCCAGAGTGATGGGCAGATATCACTCTTTCCTTTTTGTTACAAAATAAACATGCAGATCATTTAATTTAGTTTCTTTGACAAAACCTATTTAAACCTATTAATAGTTGGAATACATTGATATGCCAGGCTTCTATAAAAAACAGTTGTACTGATAGTTTGACCGTGTTTAAATAAAGATTATTATTATTATTATAAAATTCGATCACCCTATAATAATTCAATCTCTCACAATTTTAGGGATGAATTTCAATCAGTTTTTAATAACTTTCATCATTAAAATAAGTAAGAAATAATGACCAATTACATGATTTGAGACCATTTGCCAACTTTCGGATTCTTTCATTACCCGCTATTTTTTTTGTAGGAAATTTCACTATCATTAGGGGAATTATCACATTGGTACATATGTAATGTAAATTTAAGGCTAAAAAGATAATAGGAAATTGGGGTAAGTGGTATATTTTTGGGGCAACCAGAATATCAAAAGTGGAAAACTTTGATTTCGAGCCCTGCTTGTAAATGATACTACGTTCACAGTTTAACCTTTTTCACATTACTAACCGAGACATATTTGCCCAATGTTGTACTGATGACATGTCCATTTTATCATATTGAATAGGTGAGAATGGACATGTCTTCTCGGGCTACTGTGGTCCTGAAGTAACCATGGCCACTTGTTTCAACAAGAGAAAGACGATCCTCTTCAAGAATCATTTCCTGCAGCCACCTTCAGTCACTTGGGGCATCTCGTACAGTGATACCAAGGGGAGTGTGAATCAGCGAATCCACATTAGTCAAATTCACCTGGACGTCCATAAACTGATACTCGAATTCGGTTCTTGGGCTGACTCCCATAGTTACAGAGTTGGAGTCAACTGGATGGCTTGTGGCTTTGTCGCTGAGAAACCAAGACTATTGTTATAGAATTCTCCTGAACAACTGAACCAACACATGTAGATGATTTGGATTACCTCCCTTGATTTTAATCCCTCCAAAAATGCAACATGGCAGAATGTTGTGGGCTGAAAATGCCGATTATTAGGTTGAAATTGTAAAGCGATGGAAAGGCTGCATAAATGATACTACAATGGACTTGCATGTATATGGAAACTAAAAATGTAAAAATTAGCCTTTAACAAAGCTCTGCTCAATTTATATTTACCCTAGTCAATCATGAATTTATTTTGTTCACTCAATTTCTACATCATGGTCCAAATGTATATTAGCCAGTCATGTTTTAGCACGAGTAATATTATACATATATGGTGTATATATATATGTGTTTGTTAAATAAATGGAATCATGCATGATTTACCTGTTTTTATGAACTCTTGTCTACATGTAAGCAATTAGCTATCAGTGATATTAAATGTAATGCTGGTCTGTGTCATAAGACCCCAAAAGCATCTGTTGTTTGTAAGATCTAAAGATATAATAGATATGCGAAGTCTGAAGACTGGTGACTCGGTGAACCATAGCTAAATTGCATATGTATACAAATTGTAATCTTTGACAAGCAGAGTTTAATCTTACCTTTCTGACCATTATGATGAAAAGAATAAAATTGAATTGCACATCACTGCAGTGTACGTGTAACACTTCTTCTCGAGGTCACAGACCGGGTGAGTGAGTTAGTGGAAAGAATTTAATGTCACTTTCAACAATATTTCAGCGATATCGCGACAAAACAACTAAGCACCACTCACCCGGGTTGCATTCCTGAGTATGACGGAAATAACATGGATTTCAGTCAACACTGGGGAGTTACCTTAACACAAATTAGATGTAGTTGCTCCATGAATCTTACAAGTGTATTTAAGTTTGTATAAACTTGAATAGCACTGACCATCATGCTGACCAGAGCATGCTATTTCCGATTTGTTAATGGTTGTTTTAGAGTGCTTACCTGTGGTGTAACTTAACGCTTGCCCGGGGCAAGTGAAACACCTCGTCGGGCAAGCTCTTCTTGTAAAATAGTTGCCCGGGCGGGCAAGTAGTTTGCCCAGAAGCCAGGAGACGATATCACCCAAAATTCTCGATAATTTACGGCCTTTCCAACATTTTATTCGCTAGTCCGTTGTCTGTTTACCGATGTCATCGCTAAACCGGAAATGGTACTCGTTGCATCGCAACCGTGTTCTCTCCTAGTCAGTGATGCGTTGCGACATACACGTACTGTGTTATGGCTGATGGTGTGAATATGTACACAATAGTGGAGAATGCAACAGGTCGACTTCCAAGTTCGTGCTGGTGGATATGAAAACGCTAGCTGTCAACTACGAAAATGGAGTGATATTTGAAAAGTTACACGGGCCCAAAGGATAAACAGGCTTCTTCCGCGAAATCTATCACGAGTCCTTCTACCTCATCTGATAAAAACAAGGCTTATGATATGTTTAAACGATCTCGACAGTTCGTTGAAACGTGGAAAGCTGAATTTCCTTGGGCAACAGAAATTGAAGTTGACAATCAGTATTACATTGTCTGTTCGCTATGTCGTGAAAATACTGGAACAAAACATCACCAAACAAGCCATTCATATACGGCTGTAGATCCTATAGGAAAACCAGCCTCGAGACTCATGCCAGTAGCACTCCGCATCAAGTTTACCT
>JAVTVY010014343.1:0-61970 GCA_036873755.1 Hanleya hanleyi
TTCGTTAGTACAACCAATGTAAAATTCAATGATGGATGGATTTATCCATTACTAACCCTACTCTTATGCCTGTAAGTCACAAGGCCTTGTGAAGGTTATTGGCGGCTGATTTTCGTACACCCGTAAAATGAAAGTGTTGTATTTAACATTATAAATGCCCGAGTCGGGAAAACATTATATAAAGTGTTATATTTGTAACACTCTCAGAATGTTCCAAACAAAAGTGTTACATCCAACATTATAGTGCTGTATCATGAGCAACGTAACACTTGACAAGTGTTAAAATTCAGCATTGTAAAATGTTATGTTGCTCATTTTACAGCACTGTGTGTATATAAGTTGGATAAAACACTGTTCGTACACTTTCTGAGAGTGTTACAAATATAATACTTTATATAATGTTGTCACTCCTCGGACATTTATAACGTTAAATATAACACCTGAGTTTTATGAGTGTAGTCGTACACATATTCACAAACAGAAACATCAAGCCTGATATATTTATCGCTTAAGTTATACCTGCTACTTGTTCTGCATATATCGACCTCGTATCTCTATATTTTGACATGCTCTAAAACAGGTCAAAAGATCATGCGAAATCATGTGAGTAATAAAGACATGTGACGATATACCATGTATACGTTCGCAATGAAATCAGACCATACATGTACATTTACAAACTAAAATATGAGCGTAGGATTTGATAACAATCTTCTGTGTACGATATTTGATCTTCAAAGAAATTACAATTTGCGTTTCGGGTGGGGCTTGGAGGTGGGGCTTTTTATTGAATGACGGACTAAACGCTTGTTTTCGCGAGTGGAGAGGGGTAAACCCTATAGAACCGGTGCAAGACTTATTTTTAATAGGAAAAATAACTTGTCTCCCTTCATTCAGATGTGTGAAGTTTTGACACGGATTTAACAAAATCGAAAATATTCGAGAAGAGACGAGCACCTCTATGCGTCCATTGGGTATTTTTGCTCCGAATCAATTATTCTTTACCCAGTCAATATTATAAATAGGCTATGTAGATACAAAGCATATTCTAGTTGTGTATGAGTTTGAACCTTTGCCTTAAATGTTCAAAAGCGATCTAATAAATTTTATGTATTAGCTATCATAGGATTTTCACGACGATCCGATGAACACTCACATTCAAAAGGTAACCGATTATAATATTCCCTATAAAACGACTTGGCGATATGTAACGAAATCGTTTTTTCAGCTATATAGCGACGATCAAACAAAATTCTAAGTATTCAATTTAATAACTTAGTAATCCAACACATTAAATAACTCCTTCGAGTTGGAACATGAGCCAACGAATTGTGATACACCCTGCCCATATAAACAGGGAAGATATTTTCCAGGTCATTGTTTTAAAGCTAGTTCCACAGACGTATTATGTAGAATTGAAAATAATTGAAATGTTCAGCAAACATTTTGATTTCAGTATATATGATATCACTTCCGGTGGTGTGTTGCTCAAGCGGGAATGCTGTTCAAAAATGTGGCAGGTGGCTGGGGTATTATTATGCCCCAGTGAGGTGGATACTTTGTTGTCTGTCCTTCAAACTAAAAACCGACACATTAAAAGAAGATAAATCCTTTACATTTAGGTGCCGACTGAGACCTACCGGACCTCCTAACTCATTTCAAAAGGAAAACAAATAAATTTCACACGAATAATCTAATCTTTGGTTCATTAGGTTCATTATTAAACAAATATACACATTTGATGTGGCTAAATCGGTTCCCATAACAATCTTCTCAATTCGAAAAGAATAATATGGAAATAGATGGGGAAAATGTAAACCAATTTGAGTATTTCTACTACGCATACAATGCTAATTTCTGTTGAGAGTGTTTGCTGAAAACAAAGAGGACTTCTTTATGACCGACGGCTGACTAATGTCAGACCTGACGCTTGTATGTATACTTTTATTATGGATATCATCTTCTCGTTTATTCACAAAGCGACGTTTTGCTATCCCAAATAGAAATCAATTTAATAAACGACTCTTTTTCTTTTCTAGAAATCACAAAGTATTCTGTTCACAATAACCTGAGGATGGAAGCGGTAGAGGAAGTAGGAAAGATTGAAAAGAAAGACATTTCTGACCTCGTTACATGCCCCCTCTGTTTGGAGTATTACGAGAAGCCGAAGCTTCTTCCTTGTGGCCATTCCGTGTGCCAGGGCTGTCTGCAGATGTACGTCGATAAAACACTAGATCAAGGAACATTCATCTGTCCTATATGCCGAAGTTTAGTAACACTTCCGGCGGACGGTGTCGATGGATTTACAAATAGCTTCTTCATCGTAAGGCTTCAGGATGAATATAACAAACTTCCGGTCGATAGGTCATGTGATTCCTGTATCCATGATGGAAGTACCACTAATGCCACAGCCAAATGTATTGAATGCCTTGAATATCTGTGCGCGGAGTGTACGACAGCTCATAGGAAAACGAAACTGACACGTGCGCATCACGTGCTGGGATTGGGTGAGGAACCTAGCATCCAGCACCAACAGACCATTAAAGATATGACACACGTTAAATGTCATAATCATGCGGAGGAAGCTGTACGATATTTCTGTATAAATTGTCAGAAATTGATATGCCGGGATTGCAAAGCCTTGGATCACGCCGACCACAAAGCGATCACGTTTAACGAGGCCATCAAAGGGAAACGTGAAGATGTGAGAACCGATGTACTGGTTCTAGAAAAGAAAGCGTCAGAGCTATCCGGCATCATAGATAGCATTTCGCAAGACGTTCTAAAGTTGGAAATGGATAGAACGTCTGTTACCAATTCTATTACACAGGAACGGGACAAACTTATCCAGCTTATAACGCGTGCTTCAGAGAGGGCGTTTGATCATGCAGTTAAATTCATGACCGGAGAACTGAAAAACAAAACAACCGAGTCAGAGAAAGCACAATTTCTACTAACTCAGATAAAAAGTCACGTGGCTTACACCGAAATGCTGTTATCCGATGGCAGTGATGTAGAAATACTGGACGGTTATAATCTCATGAAGGAAAGAAGTACCCACCTCGCCACAGCTGGGTCAGTTTCCGTGCCAGACCATCGTTTCCTCGCTTTACAACCCGTTCTGACTTCCTCCGGGATCACTGCCGATATAGCGAGTCACTTCAAGCTTGGGGTAGAGCGGCGACAGATATCGCGGAGCGATATGCAGACAATACGGTCTCCCGGAGGACAGTGTTTTACGGGGATAGCTTTTAGTAATAACGCTCTGTTTGCCTGTGCTGGGGGAAGTCTACATCAAATCGAAGATGAAACGAAGAAAGAAAGTGCGGTGAATCTGAACACAGAAGGTAGAGCCTATGGTGTGTGTGTGGATAACAGCAGTGTTGTGGTGTCCAAGAGGGGTAGAGGCCAACCGGTACAATTAATTATGGGTGACGTCACAGCAAGACGCCAGGTCAACGTCACGCTATCGTTCACGTCTGAGTACCCGGCTGTTACACTTGGCGGGGAAGTAGATGGCCAGCAAACTTACTTCATAACAGAGCTGTCGTCGGATTGTGCTGTCCACCATATAAGCAAAAAGGGTGATACCTTGCAGACATATGGGAAAGGAGTGTTGAAATATCCTTACAGTGTAGCCGTCAATATGCACGGGTTGGTCGTTGCGGACTGGGGTCTGGATGACGTCATCGTTTTCGACCGCGAAGGACAGATTAAACATCGTCTTCGTCAAGATAATAAGCTGAGTTCGCACCAGCTATCGGGTCCGTGTGGTGTCTGCTGTAATGGCGAGTTTATATTTGTATCGTCCTGTCGCACACACAGTGTACTGCTGTTCTCATATTCCGGTGAATTCATACAGACAATACTGACACAGAAGGATGGGCTAGAATATCCCGAAGATCTGACAGCCTCACCTTACCGGCGTCTGGCTGTAGTGAATAAATGGCGTGACGAAATCAAGTTATATTCCTATGTAGATTTACTGCCCGAGGCAGAAGTACAACAATAATAAAAGGATATTTATGGACGTCGGTCTCATTCTGCCATCTTTTTCCGGAGTTAATGTCTCAGTAAAAGAAATTACAAGCGTCTGGTCCGTCATTCATCATTCAACCGTCGTCCATTAGAGAATATCCGCGTCCATAATCCAAAGACCTATTCCATATTCCATAAAACAGTATTAGCACCAAATTCAAAAAGACAATCATAGTATACATAAACATAAGCTTGTTTCTTGCAAGAGAGAAGCGGTCAACAGTTTTCAATGATGCCGGCAAGACATCATGATGTTCCAAAAAAATCGAAAGTGGTCATCTAAAGAATGATGCATCTCAGTCACGCTTTGATTGTGACTGTTCATATGAGTACCATGAGGATCTTGAAATACTGAATAGCATTCAGCCTGCATTTTTTCCTTACGAACCAACTTTTTCTTATTAACACGCCTGTGTATCAATGATTCACGTTATATTTCATACATCAGCTTAAGTAACTATACGCTCGTCCAATTCTATCATGTATACCGGCAACAGATCTTCTGGGGTCACCAGTCATTCCATGTTTGTACTGAAATTGTGCTACAAAATGTCGTAGGTCGGACCCACTTCAATAATATGATGGCCTATTAATCATATCCTGAGTGGTGATGGTCATGTATACTACCGGTACCCTGGTATGTGAACGTCTTCTGGCCATGTGTGTATCACCATACACATCTTTACGTAAGTCCAGGTAATCACTAAATCATCGAAGCTGGTTGAGCGCTTATTGATTGGTTCGATTTGGTGGAACTCATGGAAACTCCTCGAGCTATTTATATCCAGAACTGCTGTGGGTAACTAACCAAACCAGTATATCGATTCTATCGATCGATTGATAAACTGGCTCGCGAGGATGCACCATACAATGTTATTCGCAGGTGTCGTTATTCACATACCATATAATACTCCGTACTATATAAGGTAGTTGTTGAGAAGTTGTTTCTTATTTCTGCTATTGTTCAATACCCAGGTCACCATGTTATGTCCAATCATATCTCTCCGTGTTTAGTGCTACTATATTATATAAATACTAGTATGATCTCTATACCGTCTTGCAGTTGTCACTACCTGAGAATGAGGATAGTTTTCCTCGAAAGCGTGAATGTATATGGCTTATTTTATATTGTCGCATTTATTATAGGTTTAGTAAAACCTCTTCATACCAGAACATTTGTCAAGTAGTATTTACCTTCAATATCCTTACATTCATGGAATATAACTGGTTTCCCTCTTAGTCGCCAACGTTATGTTATGTACCTGCTGCTGCAGTTGAGAAATTCGTGCTGTTTACTGGATTATGCAAATAGTCTCAAAATAACGTCAAAAAGTCAGAAAGTTTCAGTTCTTTTGTTCTCCCCCTTCCGGTATTGCGGTGAAATGTTTCGTAGTGGGACATCGCATATAGCTTGATTAAGGGACGAATCTTTGCGGTCAATAGAACAAGGAGAAAGCGTTGAACCATGAACTTTCCCAAAGTGCATTGCGCTTCCGGAGTGTTTTACACTTTCCGATTGATCATATCCGATTCTACCGCAGCACTGATTTCAGATATGTAGGATGAGGTATTCCTGTCTGCTTTTTTCTATGCGTTAGCGATACTGATCAGCGATACGGATTCTATGTTTGGAACATCATGATGTCTTGTCGGCATCATTGGAAACTGTTGCCGCTTCTCTCTTGCAGGAAACTAGCTTATGTTTATGGATACTATGATTGTCTCTTTGAATTTGGTGCTAATACTGTTATATGGATATGGAAAAGGTCTTTGGACTATGGACGCGGATATTCTTTAATGGACGACGGCTGAATTATGAATGATGGACTAGACGCTTGTAATTTTACATGGGAAATGACGAAAATGATATCGACAAGGAAGATTAATTCGATATTTTATTTGCCGGATGCCTGAAGCTTGTGCTAAACTGTTGACGCTGAGGTCATATTGATTCAACCCATAAATAAAATTACCACGTGTTTACCGTGGTCACGGAATTCTCTGGAAACGTATGCTGCTTATCGAATGTCGCAACTGACTTTTATGTAGATGGTTGTCTCTTTTGTTCCATGTAAAGTTTGTTTTAGCTAAATTTAACCCACCGTGTTGTCTCTTATGCTTCAGCTAAATTTCCCTGACATTGCTGTCTCTTTTGTTGTCCACAGTTTACTGCTTAGGATTTGCATCCCATATATGTTTAATATTGTCAAAAGTTTTATTGAGCAATCCTTATGTACTTTGTCGGGTCTGTTTTTTTCAGGTGAGATTATCTTGGTAAATATGTTTTTCCTTAAGTGAAATTTCAGCCTTCAAAATCTAATTATGGGTCGCCTGATTGAGTGGAAACCACTGTAAGTTGGCCGTTCTTTATTACTTACGTTGAACAATCCACGATCCGGTTACGTAATTTCTAGGCATTTTCTAGAAAGCATTTTATATTAGACAGAAATGAAACAAGATATAAAAATAGACCAGTTGGAAGTTGTTGATCATACATACAACTATTTTTACGAAATGACTTTCGTCATAGTCCCAGCAGAAAAAGCTCAAAATAATATAAATTTCCTATGTAAATATGACTATTATCAGGTATTGGTTACAGATTTGAGTATAAGCCCACTATTATCCAATATGTCTGCTTACTCCCAAACTGCATTTACACTGGGAGATTTATTTAGCAAACATAAAACATTTCTCAATGAAAGAGGTATTTCTCATCCAACCACATATAACGATATACCAAGAATGTATTTGACTCCCAAAATGCATAAAACACCCAACAGGGCTAGGTTCAGCCCCTTCCCCATAGCTCATTCTCGAGGCTGTACCACCATGCTTCTTTTAACCCTGGTGACGTGGGCGCTTCACGAGGTAAAGGGAATGAATTGCGCCATTATTTCTGAAAAAAACCATGGCGTTCAATGTATGTCAACATTGAATAATTCAAACTGTCTTCCGAAAGAAATCGTTGCAAAAGCAAACATACCGTACAGACGTCTAGCCACATAAGATTTCTTGACTAATCGGTACCTTATTGACCGTATAGCTCATATATTACGTCAGAAGCCATAAAGCATTCTTTAGCTAAACTACATAAAGGTGATATGATTCCTGTGTTGTTTCTTCGTTTAAAGAGATGCTTGAATTTCACATTAATAATATCTATGTGAAAGTTGGTAGCAATATATCAACAGCATATATATATATATATATATATTCCAATTGGTGCTAATTGCGCACATCTTTTTGCTGACCAAGAACTGGTCTCTTATGAATACGACTATGTGCAAACGCTTTCCAAAACCGATAATTTCTTTGGTGTTACGTTTCGTAACTTGTGTATAAATTTCCTTAACTCGGGGCTAGGGACCGTATGAATCGATGTTCTTCACGATACCATAGTATTCGTATGAACAGGCACAATAAAAGCGTGAGTGAGGTAAATCCTTCTCTAGATGACGACTTCACAACGTATATCATATGGATTAAGATTACTGATGTCTTGCTTGTATCAATGAAACCCTTGACCGATTTTCTTTTGCACGAAACTAACGGATGTTTAAGCATACTATGTTTTTCTTAATTTGGAGCTGATGCTGTTATATGAATTAGGTCTTTGGATTATGGACACAATAATTCTTTAAAGAACGATGACTGAATATCGAATCACGGACTAGACGCTTGTATTATGTATCTCGCAATAGTTTCGAGGCTATTGGAAATATTTGATTCTTCTGATTCCGTTTCACATTTGATTGCTGATTACGACAATTAACAGTGGATCACCCATATATCATTTCCAACACCCAAGAAGACCTGAGATAGTATTCGTTCAGATACCTATTCAGAGATTCTTTTTATCGAGCAGCTACTTTAGAAGATCATTTTAGTCGGGTATCTTAGGTTATTTGTGTCAACGGTTTGTTGTATAAGTGTGTATGTTTTAATGTGATGGATTACTAAGTTATTAACTTGAATACTTAGAATTTTGCTTGCCCGTCGCTATATAACTGAAATCTTGCTGAACCTTAATTCTCTCTCTCTCTCCCTATCCATTGAAGACTTGTTAGTCAAGATTCCGAGGTGACTGGCAGTCTCAGACCTGCCGATAATCGTGATAAAAAATGTACATGTATCTTGGGTAAGTTCTTCTCTGCGACGGCAACACGAGCGTCGTCGTCCAAGAAATCGGTTATAAGCTAGGTCCTCCTACTATTTACATTTTGGAGCGAGATATGTTGGAGCAATACATATGCAGAAAGTGGCAATGTTTATGTAATCTCGGGCTTGTTCGATCGATCCCGGGTACCATATTCATACAGCTCTGGAAGCAACAAACATTCGATATTCTGTGCGTTAATTTCATATCAGTTCCAGGTACACTGGGTTCTTCTAAAATATGAACGATTCCTTTCTAATTTGAATAATATTTGTTCATTGCAGTTCATACTTATCATCCTGTAAGATTGATATTCACAAAATAGTTGATCAAATTCCACTTTCAAGCTGTTTGAACAATTCGTCACTCAAAGCAAAAGCAATTGTTAATTTTAGTTTGAAAATGATGTACACAAGAGCATAACTGAGTTATAATTTCGCACTATTTTCGTATTTCTCAAATTGCACATTTGCGAAAACACCATGATGCTGACACGAACACACACACACGCACCAATAAGAGTATTGTCTGAGACGTTTAATGTTTGAATGACTTGAGCGACGGCTACCTTAGGGATGTTTGAGGCAAGGCTTTTATAATTGGATGGAAGAGACAAGTTTCTTGATTTTTAGCATTCCCTGCTTTTTGTCTGCCTAAATTTGCTCTGTAACACATCGTCTTCCTCTCGTGTATCAACTCACATAATTAACAAGAAATTTCAGTAATTTTATGAGTTTTGTGCTACAGTGATCTTGACCGTTTATGTAATGTATATTGAAAGATAAGTGGAGCATTGTGTTGGTGGACGGCGAGAGAGAGAGAGAGAATTAAGGTTTAACGTCGCATTCAGCAATATTTCAGCTATATAGCGACTGGTGGACGGCGAAATCCGTATGGGAAGCTGCCCGAAAAATAACAATTTCAGTCAATCTCCCTTCATTCACCTGACGATGGCAAAATACATTGCCGAAATATTGAGTCACAATGAATCGGACGTTTTCCGGATTAACACTACTCGTACACTCAGAATACAACTTCGAGGAACTTAAAATCAGAATTTCAAATTAAAAGACGAGGAAATATATGGATTTGATATGAGCTTAGGATGTAACAGATATCAATTAAACATGCCTTTTCATGAAACAACGCATCTACGCTACAGATTAGATTTTTGGATTAGATTAGATTTATTCACCATGGAAATACAATATTACATATCAATTGTATATGAATGGAAAATTTAAGCAAGAATGGATTATTATATAGCATGATATTATGGTTGAAAGCATGATCAATCTTGGAAATTTTCATCCATGTGTACGGGCGCATCGATAATTTTACACTCTTCTTTGTATTTAATGACTCGTTCTGCCTATAACAGGCTGTCATAGACGCATTTTAATACGAGTTAAACTCTAACGTATTTCTCTCGTAGCTATAGAATCTCGGTTACAAAAAGATAATTCTGAAAAAAAGACTATCGCGGGTAATTTTTAGGACCTCACATGACCATTGCAGTGAAAAGCGAAAGATGAAAACATTATATACATGTAGGTATTACTTAACGGAGTCGTACTAAGTAGCTAAGGTTGCATTTGAACTTGAACTTTTTTGTTGAGTATTATTATGAAAGCAATGGAAATTTCCAAGGGCGCCATATAGTGAACTATCATGAGAATGACCTTGATAGTTCCGGCTCCAGGCTGAAATATAGTGAAGGAAACAAACTACACATGACCAGAAATGTATATTCAAATGAAACACTGTAACCTGTAACCATGTACCTCAGAGGGGAACAAGGAATGTTTAAAACATTGAATTTGTGGAAAATGAGGGGCCTAGTAGAAAATAGTTTTTTTTTTTCATTTGAAGAGAAAAAATTTCAAATCAAATCATTTGGAAAGAACAAAAAAACAAAAATACCCGATCTCCTGATGTCAGTGATCATTCGAAGACATGTTTTACTATTCTATACACAGGGACTGAACAATCTAAAGAAATAAGTGATGGTCTGGATATCGCCGATTTACGCGTCTGAGTCCCATCAATCCGTCCAGCGTAAGGACGATATATCTCGCAATCTGTATTGGAATATTTCCATCTAACATTGTTGACCCCATTTACTAAGTCGAATTCGCTCACTCTAATCGCAAAGATAGCGTGTTCCCGCCGGGTTATACGGTCGACACTGTACAAACCTGAATTCTCCGTCGGTGAATTTTTGCACAGGGGTATGGTACTCAGGTGAGTTATCCTACAAGATCTCCTTGTAAGTTACCGGTAGAGCTTAACGCCGAGAACGAATATTGACAGCACATTGTATCTTTGCTTTGTGTGCAGCTCCAAGAGCATGCAGTATGACCTCGCCGTGTGATAATGGTTTGTGACAGACTGTGAATTTTCAGTCTACCAAATATGTACAAGTATTGGACTGTTACAGAAGCTCTATGGTTGACCATACTCAATTGCTATTTCCAGATCTAAAATTCTACCACTTATAAGACTGAACTTATATAACTGCTTAAATCGGGTCTATGAGTTTCTATATCATATTGAGTTTATTCCGGCTCAGTTTCATAATCACTTCACAAAGTTGTCCATCGTTATCCTACAAGGCATCATGAGGTAAATTGATATAGACCAATCTATGTACCCAACTTTTCAAAATATTTTCCAGAGTCACCTGACCACGGAAATGGTAAAAGCTCCCTTCAGCACTTACAACTAAAACACCCTCGTCATTATTTAGATCAAAAATGTTCTAACTGAAACATAATCTAGTTTTACTACTTTGCCTTCGCTAGTTGTCCCATTTTTCCACTGTCATCAGTTATCTTTTAGTATTGTGACTAGGTTTATTTTTCTTATGGGATCGAACTAGCCCATTGGGCTTCATTCCCGCCATAATGAAATAATGAAATGAGCATGTACTGATTACTTTTCTTATAATTGATGAATACAATTTTTATTTCATTTCAGTAGTTACAGAACTGATGGAGTGGTAGTGTGTCTGTTGTGGTCTGATAGGTTCGAACATTTCCACATAAATACACGTCTGTCTACCCATTCACTGTAGATGAGATTATGACTTTCGCGTCATCAAACAGGATGGCACGTTATAATTCAGCCAATCGATGTCAATCCTCAGAATCCGAATGCCCAGTGATATAATCATGCTCCCGAAATCTGCGCTGTGATTATATAATATCAAAGACTGTGCCAGGAACATCAAGCTGCTGCCTATCACTTCAACATGGGAAAGTTATAGCAGCAGTAGGTTTCATAACAATATTTATACCATATTTTCAGGATAATTTCAATCAGAGAATGCGACCAATCTGGAGCCCGCCTCTTAGCAGAGTACAGTACTCAATAGAATGAATCTTGTCCCGTGACGCTGGATGGAAATGAGGATAGGAAAAAGAACATGTTGCATTTCGCCGCCAGTGCATCTAGGGTAGAGGGCTGTCTCCACTCACATATTACCATTCAAGCTGTTTGAAATATGGGGCTATGGCAATTTCAAAACAGGCAGCAAACACACATGCTGTTATCAGCAGAAAACCTATGAAAAAGACGAGAAGAAAAACAATCTGATTAATAAAGTCATCCAGATTGAGTACTGCGTCCAGTCTCTGATCCTGAGCGCATTCAAGTCCGATTACCAGATGATGTACCCGTAATTCTATAAACAAGACACCCTTGGATTTCTAGATTGACATCCTTCCCTCATTGTTTCAGTATATGTTAAACGTCAGGGGCTAAATGTGTTTGAGAACTCCTAGGCAGTTCAAGTATAACACTATTTATGTTACGTGCATCTTGACTCAGTATAGGACCTGAATGCATGAAGACCTGCAGTGTAACATTGAGTATTATCCAAGATGAACGTTGCAATCTTTTATTGGCATCGAACGTCTCCCGATATATCAAACCAAACCGGCATTTATTCGTAAAAAGAGTATTCGTATCAACTGATAAACAATAGTGGGTTGTTTCTGGTCAGAGCGCACGACGGCGCTGTTTTCGCAAAGATCCCGTTGTTTGGGTTGAATTTGAACAAGACCAAAACTGAGGCTTGGGGGCGGGGTGGTGTGTCAGACTTTTCAAGTCAGGAGATGTAATTTGGAAGTTCAGCATACTTTGATCAGAGAAAAATACCGCATATGATATATTTAAAATAGCGGACCTGCTTTTCCTGGGCAAGGTCGAAAAAGGCAAACCTGTACCCTCATGCTCGGAGGATAATTGATTGGATAGAGCAGTAACATAATAGATACTCGACAATGTATGACAAATATTGAAATTATATTGCACAACTGAGAACAATATCTTGCCAAAATTGCCATACATGGTGTCATCATTTAACTTTCACGTAGGGGCTTTTGGCACTAATTTATATTGCCATTGACATAGGGAAGGTCTTCTTTTCTGTGGCTAATTCAAATCAGTGATACATGTGGAAAAGTATTGTAAGGAAATTATATGTTAAATATCGCTACAGGATTTATTGTGTTTACAATTAAAAGACGCTGTCCTTACCATGGACCGTAGGCGCTGAGCCAGACAGTGATGTAGCGATACTTGTTTGAATGCGAGACTGAATGCAAGGACGGGTAATGTTCCTTACTTCTTACGCCTTCTGACTGGCATACACTCGTATACGCGCTTGTGAAAGAGGCGGAGCCCCAACCTCATGCTCTGATGATCATTGGATAAATCAGTGACATGATAGACACTCGACAATGTATGACATATATTGACACCGAATTGCACTCTCGGGGGCTTCGCTACCTTGAGCACCATATCTTGCCAATATTTGTCAAAGATCGCCTTGTGTCATCATCTACCTATATTACGCATGGGCTTTTGACGCTAATTTAGATTGTCATTGACACAGGGATAGGGGCTAAATCTCATCTGTAATACATGTGGAAAAATATTATAAAGAATTATAGAATACATGTTGTGAACGAGTCGAATGTTTACTGCGATTTTTTTTCTGAGATGTTTTTTGACAGAGCTTTCAGAAACCATGTTATTTCTAACATTCTTTCATTGATATCAATATTGCTTCATTTATAATATCGGGTGACAATTATTTTGATTATATAGGCACTCTTTCAACTCTGCCAGACCTGAGATGGAGGGAAGTGGGGGGGGGGGCATGCACACCCCACCCTATCCCCGTCATCAATGTGACCATCTTGTTTGGGTTTTTGTGTTCTTTTCGGTAAAGGGGGGTAGGGGGGGGGGGCGGAAATGGTCCCTTCACCCTCATGCTCGGAGGATAATTGATTGGATAGAACAGTAACATAATAGATACTCGACAATGTATGACAAATATTGAAATTATATTGCACAACTGAGAACAATATCTTGCCAATATTGCCATACATTGTCTGGTGTCATCATTTAACTTTCACGTAAGGGCTTTTGACACTAATTTATATTGCCATTGACATAAGGAAGGTCTTCTTTTCTGTGGCTAATTCAAATCAGTGATACATGTGGAAAAGTATTGTAAGGAATTTAATTGTTAAATATCGCTACAGAATTTATTGCGTATACATTTTCACCTTGTGTGATGAATAGAGTTCAATTAAAAGACGCTGTCCTTACCATGGACCGTAGGCGTTGAGCCAGACAGTGATGTAGCGTTCACGTTTTCCGCCGAGATTGATGGCAGATTGATACGGGCATTCGTCGTATCCACTGCAACACACAATTGAACAATATAAGAGAATCGAAACATACAATGAAATACTATTTTACATTTTTATTGAATAAGTTCCTATTGACACCTTAAGACATTTTATTTCACCGTCTTCTTCAATTGGCATTTAGAACATGGGAAACAATAGCCTGTCCAAGAAAAACGTTTTGTTTTGTATTCTTTTCGGTAGAGGGGGGTGGGGGAGGAAATGGTCCCTCTCCAGTTCTGGCCAGATCGCAAATTATCCAGGTATGGTAGGGTTAACTAATACTTAAATGGGCGATAGGTATCTCAGTTTGGAGTCCAGTTTTGATACTTATACAATGACATGCACATCACTGGTTGGTAAATTTAACTTCTTGGCGTTGATTTACTACAAAATGGGTTATGTCAAATAACGTTACTTGTTGAATACAAGACGCTATCCTTGCCATGGGCCATAGTCGTTGAGTCATGCTTTGGCGCCTGTACAGCCCCATACGACGATGTGGAGAATAAGTTCACTTTTTCCGCCGAGACTGATCGCAGATTGATACGGGCATCCTTCGTATCCGCTACAATACAAAATTGAACAATATCAGAGAATTGAAGCATGCAATGAAATACTATTTTACATCCCATTCTTTTTCAGTTAGCATTTAGAACATCTGAAACAGTAGCCTGTCCAAGAAAAATTGAAATTTCTTAACATATCATATGTATTGGATGCCAACCTTTCAGTGTGCACAATAACACCTCACCGCATAATATTTACGCTGAAGTGTCGTCATTAACCTACTCAGTTCAAGTAAATATTAATCATGGACAAAAATGTACTTGCTTGCTCAAAGATAACTTTTCTATCTGTCGTATTTTGACAAAAAAAATATAATATCAAACAACAATAACACTTTGCGGTTCATTTCAGTAGTGATAATTGTTTGAATGAGTGAAAGAATGCAAGGACGAGTGATGTCCCATACTTCTTATGCCTTCCCACAGGCACGCTCTATCAAACGCGATTTTGAAAAAGAGACAAAAATATTCAGTTGAAAGGCATATAAATTGCAAAAAACAGATCGTAGCAAATGTACTACCACTGGTAGTACAGTACAGAGTTAAATTATATTAGGTTCAATCTAGACGAGCGGCGATTTGCAAAAAAAACGCCTTATTTTAGGAGTAAAATGCATCCCCGTATACAGGGCCGCATCCCAGGTCATTTGAAAGCTTACTTTTTTAGACCGGATGTGGTCTTGAAATGTATTGCTGTAATATAAAAAAATTCATTCAAACGAACCAATATCGAATCTTATCGTCACGAAAAAAGAAAGCGGGTGCGTTTGCTTCAGTGTTAATAACTTTATTTATTTTACACCAATGCACAGTAGTGAGGTAGCAATTTTGTCTTTATTAAAGGGGGAATCGATTGATAACAATTATGTTAAACTATCTTGAATCATGCCGTCACTCGGGGTCATCTTCAAATTCCCAATGAAATATTTTCTAAATACACAATCATGGTTTTTTACTAAGTTATTCAATGTAACGAAATTCCCATCATTGTGTCAAGTTATTGCTACCGGTGCTGTGTATCATTGCATGAAACGCACATGCTATATAAGGTTTCTCACTACCATAGAGAATAGAATATGTCAACAGGAAGTATCTGTCAAAATTATACATTCTCAATGTCTACTAAGCGTTTATCTAAGACTATCAAACATCTGCCTTCAGCAATACTTGATAAAAATGTTTTATGACAATGTGTATATTTCAATGACTTCTTTTATATCTTGTTACTTTTAAAGCAATATCAAATGTTGTCTTGATTATCGTTGTGGGTGGGGGCCATCTCATAATTACTATTGCAATTTGTATTTTTTCCCACAGTGTGTTCTTGGTAATCTACCACATTTAATAAGATTTGTGGATACTGTGTTCTAAATTACTCTTTATAGGTCACTGATTTCCCATCTCAAAGAAAGCTTCAAAAATATTTAGGGGGTCATCTAAAATTAACATTAAAATTGTCACATCAACTGTATGTTCTTGGAAACTTACTTGCAGAGTTTAATACCATGCATACACTCTCCAGGTAAGATCTGACCCTACAACAGCCTGAGTATAGGACATCACTACATGTACTCATTCACCTCAAAGCAGTTGTTTCGGATATTTTGGAGAGTATATTTTCTGTATATCCCAAGCATAACTCTCAACAAGGGTCAAGCCTAATCATCAACACAATTACTATTAATGATATATAATCTGCAATATTATGATCTCGCTTGTTCTGTGCTGCGTACATATGTGCTGCTATACAGTATAATTACGGTTTGTTAATGGTGTCAGTGCAGAATTATCGCTTCTAGTGATGTTTCTGCTGTAGCGCTGCTTCTTCTAGTTTCCAAGATCCTCAAGGTCCAAGTTCTAAACAGAATTATTACTATTTTTCATCAAAGTTGTCAGGACAGAATTCTCGCTTCTGGAGTTCTGTAGGTATTGAAACATATCAATCTCAATTCGAGATTTATCTGCTTTGACCCATTTCATGTGTATGCTGTTTCTTTCAATGTCTTTAATGGGCTATATCATCAAGCGTCTCCACTCGAATTTTCTCAAATTTGACGATACATATCGCATGCTGATAGCAAAATAAGATCTATGACGGTACATTTCGTAACTTGTGTCTAATTCCGCTTAACCCGGGGCTAGGGGCCGTATGAACATGTGTATTTCAAGATCCTCATAGTTTTCATATGAACGGTCACAACCAAAGCGTGACTGAGATACATCATACTCTAGATAACGACTTTACAACGTATATCATTTGGATTAAGAATACTGAGCGATGCGGATTTGATATTTTTGGAACATCATGATGTCTTGTTGGCATCATTGAAAACTGTTGACCGCTTCTGTCTCGGAGGAAATCACTCTAATTTTACGTATATTTTGATTTATTCTTTTAATTGGATTCTGGACGCGGGAATTCTTTAATGGACGACGACTGAATATTGAATGACGGACTAGACGCTTGTATTCCACAGTTTCCAAGGTCGATAAGCTTCATGGTTGTACCGTATTATCACTGTGTTTTTATGTCAGGACAGAATTCTGGCTTCTAGAGTTCTGTAGGTATTGAAAAATACCAAACTAAATACGAGATTCATCTGCTTTGACATATTTCGTGAGTATTCAGTGCGGTCTTCCGTAGTAACTAAGGTCCGTAAGGTCCGAATTCTGATCAATATTTTTACTGCTTTACCATATGTGTCAGGACAGAATTCTCGCTTCTGGAGTTCTGTAGGTATTGAAAAATTCCAATCTCAATTCGAGATTCTCTGTTTTGACACATTAACATGCCCACGTTCTTGGCATGTTTCAACCCTGAATACGGATTCTACCTGCGAGTGGCCATATGCTCACATGATCTTGATGGGATGTCTTTCGTATAACGATTCTGGCACGACCCGAGACATACATCAGAATAATACCGCTGAGAACCAGACTATAGCACCTGATATTTGAATACTCTTTATCAGCCGTGCCTATACGAATTCCTAGCCCCAGTTAACGACGGACCTACAGTACAGAAGAAAGACAACAATAATGACGACTTGGCTCCATTGTAAGAAGGAACGCTGCTTAAGAATACACATGAAATGTGTAAATTCGACAAAATCGGATTGAGACTGGTATTTTTCAATACCTACAAAAGATCTTCATGAGGGAAAATTTTGTCCTGACACCTCTGATAATAAAACAGTAATAATTCTGTACAGAACTTAGGCCTTATGTACACGGAAGACATTATAAAAATAGCTCTGGTGAACAGCGTACCCGTGAAATGTGTCAAAGCAGATAGATCTCTGAGATTGGTATGTTTCAATATCTATTGCAGAAATATCTCCAGGAGCGATAATTCTGCCCTAACTCCATGTGTGAAACACAGAATAAGCGAAATCATAATATTGAAGATTATATATCATAAATATTATTAGAACAGTCCCGAGATGGAAGTCTCTAATGAAAAAAGGCGCGAAACGTCATGACCCATGTGGTGTCACGCCGAGGTTAGGCAGCGAACCATTTCTTAACATTGGAATGCTGTATTATTTAAACTCGAAATAAATAAAGAAATACGATACATAGTGTATTCTCTTAGCTTTCAAAGACAACTGTTTTTTTTCTTTTGATATTTCAAAGACAACTGTCTTCATCTTCAGAGAGTGGCCGAGGCACCGAGTGAGAGTACAGGTAGGTTTATATATATACATGTAGGTGAGATCAACTCACTCAAATAGTTGAAAGTACAATACAGTGAGAAGGGAAACAACAAACTATGTTATATACACAATTACAAAACTATTAAGCAACAACTGAATGTGTGAAACCAGTCATATCATACATTGAATAGGTACAGGGGTGTAGAAGACATACTATTGTTCAGATCAGGGCAAGATTGACTGATTTGCAGGGATTCCTTTATCTTCAGTTGTGTGTCAAATTTAGCATTATCTATAATAGTGTTTCTGGCATGGTTAGGATTATGTCCTGTGTACAAACAGTGATCTCCAAATGCAGACTTCTGTTATTTAATGGAGGTTAAATTATGTTCTAACATCCTTTCATGTACATGTCTAATGATTTTCCCTATATAGGTAGATAGACAACCACCACAGTGTATTTTGTATATAACATTTGATCTAAGGTCGTCATCTTCTCTATCGTTGTAATTAAAGTAAGACCCATATGTATTATTTTATCCACGGAGATTTACATGCGATAATTTGTGTTTGCAAATGCCTATTTAACTCCGAGACAATAACGTCTTCAAACTTTTTTGGATATTTAGTATTTTCAAAGCCACAATGATAATTATTTTCCAGGTTTGCAGTAGAGTCAGTGTTAAAGTATTACCGATGCATAATCTTGACCCGACATCTCGTGGGCAATGGCGTCCTTTTGCGCCTTTCATGGCTACCAGGATGGGAGTATGCCTTCTAGGAGGGTTCCCTGCTGAAAATGGAGTTCGCCAAGGAGGAATTCTGTCTACTCTGTTCTTTGATATCTACATGCATGAACTCGACATCAAAATATCTCTGTGTCCAATTTAGGATGTAAGGGAGCGTGTTAAAAGTTTTGACGCGAACGCGTTCATATTTGAACGTTCGACTGTTCATTTCCGCATGCGTCAGGCCGTTCATTTTACACATCAGCGTCAGGAAATGAACAGTCGAACGTTCATATTTGAACGTTCATTTTTTTTAACGTTCATTTTTGAACGTTCATTTTAAAATGAACGTTCATTTTTCAATGCACTCTGACATTCATTTTCGCACGTTCGTTTTCGCATGTTCATTTTCTCAGGTGTATTTATTTTGCACTAGCTTTCGTAGGTATATAACCCACTTCCTCTGACGAAGTACTTTCGTTCTTTCAAAGCAATTATGGCAAAGATTTGACGTTTATCTACAACAAATTCAATAAATGTATTTAATATAATAAAAGTGGATCTTTCGTACATATTCTGGGGAATTATTTACCCGGAATTATAGAACGAGCGACAAAAAGGAACTAACGCGCGTGTATTATTTTTTGGAAGAAAACGAGATGAACTATATATAATATTAAACTTCGACAAAGAAATATCATCATACTGATGTGGTTTATTAAAAGTCCGATGTGACCAAATATTGTAAAGAATGATACAATAATCGGGTGAACAATTTGGTGAATTAAGCTCCTTAAAATGTTCGTAATTGTAAGAAATTTGATAGACGAATAAGGACTTTGTTATGATATCAAACCACACATTATTATATTACGTATTTGTATGACATTTATATAACAAATTTGATACATGGCATTCGACGGATGTTGATCGCGATTGTTAACTTATTTGACAACCGTATATGCTAAACCCCTAGGTGTCCCCCATCGTCCTGTCTGACCTGCTCTGTATATTGATCGTGCGTAACGCACGTGGGCCCCGTCTGCCCAGTAAGGGTGAGAGCTCAAAGTCGGTTGCCGTTCCCGGGTAAATCAAGTTGTAAGGTGTGTGCGCCTTCATTGCATCAGATTTCTAAACCGCTACTAATTTTTTTCGTATGAGAAAATAGAGATATTCTTCAGGTCCAGGTTGCTTTTTATGCACACCAAATGGCCACCCGGGATTTTCCTGGCAGGCCGTAACTGACACTGTCAACATTTGAAACCTTGGCATAATATTGTCGTTTCCATTTAATTTAACATATTGCGGTGTTCTAAATGCTATTCGTTATATTTATTATTTGGTGTCAAAATGAGCCATCTCGGAAAGCCCCTTGAACAGATGTACATATAGCGTTGATTTTAATATCGTATTCTGATCAATAAAGCTATGAAGAATCACATGATTGATAAGAAATCTGGACTATACAGTCTTGGCTTTGAAGGCTTTTAGCACTGTGATTGTTTGACAACAGCATTTTTATCGAACCGGTCGGTATCAACGGCGGATTTTGAATAGCCAGCGAAAATGACTTGAAACAAAAAAAGCCAACACACGTATTTTCTTATATAAACAAAGATCAATTAACAGTTATCTATTTTACAGCATTCAACGATTTCAGATAATTTAAGATAATAATAGGTGGCGACAAAACACTGAAGCCGTGACCGGGACAAGTAGGCCCCTAACAGAGAAACAATTCTATCACTGTCCTTCCATATATCATCCGTTTATTAAATTATTATTGTCAATCGCAGACATCGGACACACCACTCTAGGTTTTACAGAATGCACTGAATACATGTATATAAACAATGCAAAGCACATGGTAAGTTACAATAAATTCTATAACAGAGGAAGGCCGCGCTGCGGGAAAGTAGATCTGACTCCACGCATTTTATAATAGTATACATCGCAAGGCAGGTTTCTGTACGCAACCGACTTTGAGCTCTCACCCTTTCTGGGCCTCCTGGGCAGACGGGGGACCCACGTGCGTTACGCACGATCAATATACAGAGTAGGTCAGACAGGACGATGGGGGACACCTAGGGGTTTAGCATATACGGTTGACAAATAATTTAACAATCGCGATCAACATCCGCCGAATGCCATGTATCAAATTTGTTATATAAATGTCATACAAATACGTAATATAATAATGTGTGGTTTGATATCACAACGAAGTCTTTATTTGTCTATCAAATTTCTTCAAATTACGAACATTTTAAGGAGCTTAATTCACCAACTTGTTCACCCGATTATTGTATCATTCGTTACGATATTTGGTCACATCGGACTTTTAATAAAACCAAGTCAGTATGGTGATATTTCTCTGTCGAAGTTTAATATTATATAGTTTCATCTCGTTTTCTCCCAAAAAATAATACACGCGGCGCGTTAGTTCCTATATGTCGCTCGTTCCCGGTAAATAATTCCCCAGAATATGCACGAAAGATCCCCTTTGATTATATTAAACACATTTATTAAATTTGCTGTAGATAAACGTCAAATCTTTGCAATAGTTGCTTTGAAAGAAGGAAAGTACTTCTTCAGAGGAAGTGGGTTATATACCTACGAAAGCTAGTGCAATATAAATACAGTGGCGCTGCCTTTTCGAATGTTCTGTTTTCGTTTTGTTTTGTTTTATTTTTCATTCTAATAAGAGTCGACACACGATAGCCGTATTGTGAGCCCTTAAGCGATTTCTGACAGCTATCATACATAATAATTTGAACGTTCAAAAAAGAACGTTCTTTTTCTGACGTTCATTTTTTCTGACGGGGTAGTGTTCATTTTCTGACTGTCGAACGTTCGTTTGCTGGAAGAAAAAGAACGTTCACCTGTTCATTTTCTGACGCATTCTTTTAGTTTGAACGTCAAAACTTTTGACACGCTCCCTAATGTAACCGGAGTCTTCTTTAACCACCTGTTATACGCTGACGACTTATGCCTTATTAGTCCCTCTGCCAAGGACCTTCAGAATCCACTTGATATATGTGATATTTTTGCGACTGACAATAATACTGTCAACACTAAGAAATGCTTGTGCATATGCTTTCGTCCAAAAAAGTTCAATGACCTGAAAGCACCCAGCTGAATTAGGTTGAGAACGCCAAATATCTTGATCATTTCATCTCCAGCGATCTCACCGAGAGTTATGATATGTCTGTGCAAACTAGAAAATTATGCATTCGTGCCAACATTTTGGCTAGTTCTATATGTGTTCTCAAGATGCGAAGAAGCAACTTTTCTGGTCGTACTGTACCAGTGTCTATTGCAGCCATCTGCGGTCTTCGTACTCGTCATGTACCTGGGAAAAACTGCGTGTCACATACAACAACGTAGTTCGCTGGTTAAGGCACTCCCCGCGCAATCGTAGTGCTACATACATGTTTGGGATTAACTCTGTACCCAGGTTTATTGAGGTTATTCGACGCCAGATTAATTCTCTACGGAACAGACTTATGTCGGCAGGCAACTTCTTACTTACAACATTGCGGCTTTCCGATTTGTCTCACACTTCGCGTTTAGTTTGTCATTGGTCTCGCCAAATCTATGTAACGCGCTAGTAATTTGTCTTTTGGCTGCCATCTTATTATTTATTTGTTCATTCTATAGACCATCTGTGAAATAAATAAGTATTATTATTATATTAAAGAGTTCTATCTCGGGACTGTCCTATTGTATTTATGATTACGCTTGGCCCCTGATGAAAGATATGCCAGGTATATACAAAATTTACACTTCCAAAAATATCTGAAACAAATGCTCCGAGGTACATGAGAACATATAGTGATGTTATAATAAAACATCTATACTCAGGCTGTTGTGGGGTCGGGACATACTAGGAGAGTGGTTATGTTTATAGACATGTTATTGTGTTGCAGTGATCCATTTAATGCTGTCAGAAAGTTAGATAAATAGTTGATGTGAAAACTGATGTCACAGCACTCTTACCCAAATTTTGTTACTTTATGCCACTCTGCGTCTTCCCGTTTTTTTGGTGTAGATATTTTGAAACGATCCTCGCAATTTGACGAAATTTAATTGTATTTTGGAGATGGCCCCTCTGTGACGTAACAGGTCAATGGCGTCATAATACTTTTTTGGTATTAGACGATTGAAGAGCCCTTGTGGAATCTATTGACACCTGCCATTTTTCCATATGCCTGGTACGAGTGAAGATGTAGTCATTTTAATACGTATACCCCCAGTTTAAAAGTAGAAAGATGCAATCTAATGGTTCTTGTATTTCCTATTTTTTTCAGCATACGGCAATAGTTTTCACCGACACATCCGACCTCATCTAAAACGATGTATAGTTTGCATCTGTGTACGGGGGGTGGGGTGCATTTTATTCCTAAAAACAGGGTTCCGGCCGCTCGTCTAATCGGGTGAAAACATGTGGTTATTAAACGAAGTAAACTACTTACAAGCGCCAGCTGTTCTCCCCTTGCCGAAAAATAGGTAGTATGTATTGTTGAGGTCGAAAAACTGATAATTGCCAGCCACGTTAATATCTCTTAAGATGGTACATCTCAGCACACCATCAGCAAGAGAGCCGCCTTTTTTTGCCACACCCACTGAAGGCTTGTCCCAAGGCTATGACAGAAATATCTAGTTACACTATACTGAGGACACCGTGACAAATTACTTTAATGACAACACACTGAAAACTGAAAATAACGTGAATATACCTGCACGAAAAGGCGACGAAATCTGATCGAAAACTTGATCCAAATATGCATTTCAAACTGTGAAATTTCAAACAATTCGGCCACCTCGGATTTTTTTTTATATTTCTGGTAGAGCTTGATTCCAAGATATATTATAAAACTTTCAAAGCCCTAGCTCAAGAAATAATAAAAAAATATGTAGAAGGCATAAATTGGCCCTTCTCCAGCACTCACTCGTCCAAAACCCCACTGTTTGCACGCTTTAAGGACAATGGCAGGTGACTATTTGTATCAAGTATCCAAATCTGGCGACCAATGAAAAGGTCACTTTCTTACTGCCGAAATTCAAAATATAACAGAAGTATAACATAACACAGAGGCCTGCCAAAATAAGAACTGTGAATTATTTTCGCGTCACAAAGGCAAATGCTGAATGACCACCATCGTATTTTGTAGATTTAGAGGCACATGCCCCAATATATGTAACGGCTAGACTCAGAGAGAATACGAAAGGAGAAAGCTGTTGTGCTCGAGACGATGTGTCGGCAGAACACTGGAGTTCGAGGACATGCTGAGTATTCGTATCTCAATCAGTTTTTCACACACACAATCAGTGTCCCAGGATGAGTCGACTGTTGGACATTACTCTCACGCTCCCCAAAACACGCGATAGTTGATTTGAACGTGGCATTCTATATGACGCTTGATGATATGTCGTACCAATGTGTGCCACGCCTAGCAACACCTAGAGAGCGATAGAAAGTTAAAATATCCCCGTTAAAATTGTCCCTCCACCACCCGAAAACACATCCTTGCTCTTAGAATCCCAACCCTCGTCTGACAATATCAGTGCATGCACCGAAGATTCCCGAAGTTCTCGCTTCGGGCCAAAACCGGTTTGGGGAAGTTCTAATTCGGAATTAGCCAGGATGAAGCAATCTCCTGGCATGTACGGCTTATTTCGCCATACCAGGGACTAACAGTTCCCCATTTTCGTTTTGACGAAGATCTTACTTCGCCCTGCTAAAACCCTTCCCTATCCCAGGCAACCGCCGTTCCAGCGCTGCCAACAATTACTAAAATACGAGACAAAGACGAGAATTCTCCATGTTATATCACATGTGTCAAAATCTGTAACATGCAGTGTACAAAAGTACATGCTCCCTAAAGGACCCAACTTCAATAAAATGGTAACCACCCACTAGTCCAGTCTCATTAACAGACTGTCTATAATTACACCCAAACCCACTAAAAGTCTCACTCAAATGGCCAGCCTCATGGGACTGATCACTTTATTTCTCAAAAACATAATCCGCAGACCAGCCTACCAGCTTCTCGGCCCAAATAAATACAATCAGCCCCATGGAACCGCTCACTTTAATTCTCAAAAATACTAGAACCCATGGACTTCGAAAGGCCACCCAAATTGTTAGACTGGTACAGATATTATAGTACATGTAGGATTGCATTATTTATTTAAACCACAATATATGAGCAGAAGATTCGCATCTTTACTCCCCAGACTCCTCACAAGTAATGCCTCCCTGGCAGATACATTTAACAGTCACCAATTAGAACTAAGAACAATTTTCAATTGCCGGTGATCCATAGATGTGCTGAAAGATTTGCGTGCTAAAAGACGGACAGATGCTCGTTTTTATAAATAATTTGGTTTCTATTTTCCGGAAAGGCAAAAAAGGCTTATTATTTTCTGAAAAATAGATATCCTTGCCAAATATATTTATTACAAGGTATTGGGAATGGACAGGACAAGCAAGGCCGCCTCGGAAACATCTTCCAGACAACACTCACTAACAAGAACTGAGATCGGTACCTAGATTGGAATAAATGAGCTTGAACTGAACAGATATGTGCGGTCAAGCATGGACAGCGACTGTATTTATGAATATATGGCTTTCTATACCCACACAAATAAAAATGAAAGTATCTGTAAAGTAGATAATCTGGATAAAAATAGTTATTCTCATCTACCGAGAATACAGACTTTTATATTTAAGAGGATTTCTCGGTATTCGGTCATGTTTTCTCAGTATTCGATCATGTTAACTTTATGGAAGCTTTCCCCCATTTCGACCTCATCACATCCATGAAAACAGTCAGTGACCAGTGTATGTGAGGTAGCTCGACCGGAAGACAAGCAAAGTATAGCTGATATTAATCTCAGATATTTAATAAAAATTATTTTCTCAGAAAAAAAATATATCAGATACATCTATGATTTTTTATATATGGCATCTGGCAAAATAGCTACTCTCTGCTTGTCCAGTGATATGCTGGAAGATAAACAGCTTAAAACTCTGGCCAACTTTTGCGCTGTTTTGCAAAACAATGAGGTAATTTAATCTTTATTTCATTGAGTAAAAGGCAGGCGACGGTGTGAAGCCTACAAATTCGGAACAATGAGTGTAATGCATAAGCAAAGTCACTCCGAATAAAGTTAACAAACGCATATTGACAGTCTCAATATTTCGACAATGTTATATTTGTCATCAAGAGAAATATCAAAACTGACCTCGTTTCTTCCCTTTCTGTCGTGGTCCATGGTGCTTAATTTATATTGGACGGATTATATTAGGAATTTAGGTGAGGAATACAGCTTCTTCAACAGGGCTTAACTCGGCATGGGTCTATGACGACTTGTCTTCAGCCGCGGGAGATAAAAGACTTGCTGCTCATGTTCCGTCTATAATCTGCCTTGATTGTGATAATATGACAAATAAGCTTTAAAAAATTATTGACACCTATGAATTAAGTCACAACGATCAATTGATCAAATAGGCCTACCGTATTTATTAGGGACAAAACTATAAACTTAGCTCCTTGCTCAACACACGATGTTTACTGAAAATTCCGCCATGATAACCATGCTGCTTCCACTCAAACTTTGCGCAGTTGGCGTTTGCGCACACCCGGAAGTAAACAGCGGTAATGAAAGTGAGTGAATGAATGAATGACGCAAGTTATCAAAATATACCCTGTCACGACGAGAGGTCGATCGCGATAATGTGATCCAACATTTAATCCAATGTATTGATATTCATACTGTGCAGTTTTGACAGCGGCGAAAAAGAGAATTTGTTTAATAAATTGACTTGACGACGGCAACATACGATTCATTTTTACGCAAACGAAAAACGTTCCCGCTTATTTAGTGTTGCGTAACCTGCAGGTGAACTCAACGATCGTTCGCGCAAAATTTTGTGGCCTGAACTGCAGCAGTCACCTGTAAGTATGAAGTCCTAGCGGCTTAGAGACTGATACATCACCTGCCAAAATGTATTCATGATATCCCTCATGATAGCCTACCAGCTACATGGCCGCGATCAATACAAAACATCATACAACCCACGACTGGTGTAGCAGGCCAGCCTACCAGCTACATGGCCGTGCTAAACACCAGAACATCACGACTGGATCAGGCCTCTAAACTGATAGCCGTCCAGACTATAACTTGGGCTCCCCATTCTCTCTCCCCTAATAATTTCAAGGCTTGTCTTCACAAGCGGCCAACACTTTCTAGTAGAGAGAAAACCCACAGGGACGAATGTACGAGGAGTCAACAGTCTGCGCCCACTCAGACATGATGACCCAGCGCAAACTCGACCCAGCAAACGGCTACCGCACAAGAGAGAATATCTGTAGAGGAAGAACATAATCATAATTGCTACACCTCCACAGGTATCAAGCTCACACTCACAAAAATTTGAGCTCATAACTAGAAGAGGGTTGAGACTATAATCGAATAATGACGCATGTATTCACTCCCCGAGTGGTGTCTATCCTAGCCCACCGGATTCACGATAAATAATAACGCGTACCGCAAGATATCGTAGAGACCAACTCACCAGAGCTTCATGGCGAAGACATGAGATGAAGAGGGACGTCTCCCGCTACCTCAGGTCTCCAACACAGCTAACCGCTCTACATATTCTCTTACTATATCTCCTCTATGTCACTCCATATGTTAAACTTCACCTCACATAGACTTTCATGAACATACCACACAGCTTAACACACACAGAAATCCACAAAAAAACACACAAATATTAAATCTCAACAGAAGTGACATAGAAATGCAATTAACGCGTAAATCTACAACACAGAGTTTTCATACACACAAATTCCCAAACCACACAGCAACTATCCAAAACAGGCGTACAACACCCGGTTCCTCTCATCAACATCAGTTCAAACATAATCACACGAAAACAAAACACAAAACATCCAACTTTGACAATACAAACCAGACTTGGACCCAAGACAAGACTTCACAAATGACAATCTATACAACACCACAAACTATTGGGACGATGTCGTAACGGTTCATCAATCACGGACTGGAGTGAGAATAATACTCGTGACGCACAACCTGGTGCTCCCGGGAAGCCGACGGCCAGAATTTCTGGCAGCCAGGATGGCTGCTTCCCGGGAAACCGAGGATACACACCACATATGGACTCCACCCCACCAGACCAGCCATCCTGTAGACCACAGAGCAATACACATGTTGCAACAACTGGTGTGATGGCTAAGAATGTTCCGGGGACCAGCGTCCGTTGTCATATCTTTAAGCAATGACCAAGGGCGGACACCTACCATAAGGGCCACGAAACCTTTCAAGCAGCGCCAGTGTCAGGCGGAACCTCTGAAGGACATCACGCCACCGGCGGTTCAAAGCGACCCTATTATCTAGTTGACTCAATCGGCACCCATGAACAACCACCCCTCCATCCAATTCACCCAACTGTTGACCCTATTTAACCATTTACTGAACTTGGGCGTCTAGTTCTCTATCCAATTGGTCTTACCGGCTAAATCGCATACGTAAAATATTTTGACTACTTCTCACTCCTTTCAATTTTTTGCAGTGCTTTCTTCATAACCATTGACATATCAACCTGACCCAAATCTGCCCTTTCAGCCAACGTGGAATGATATATATGGTACATGCAAACAAGTCAACAAAAAAAGAATACCCAATCACAATCCAATCAAATAAATTCAACGACTCTCGGTGATTTTCCATTTCAGAAACTCACTGAAATAAACGGAAGACAACCCAAAGTTGAATGACATGCGGTTCATACAAACAATTCAAAAGAAATAAATACCGATCGCAATCTAATCAAATGAATTCAAACACTCTCAGTGATATTTCATTTCAGAAACTCACTGAAACAAATGAAAGTCAGTCCAAAGTGGAATGACATACGGTATATGCAAACAATTCAAAAGAAATGAAGAATACCAATCACAATCTAATCAAATAAAGTCAAAGACTCTGAGTGAGTTTCCACTCCATAAAAATCACTGAAACAAATAAAAAAGAACAATCCACAAAAGTATGTCCAAATTAGACACCGAAAATAACCCGTAGTGTCAACCCCTCAGATCCAGAAAATGGAAAATATTTAGACATGTACATTGCCCGAGTTCAAAATGATGAGACACATTCATGAACCAAATGCACACGCGTTATCACAGGCAATGCGTTGTTGCAACTGCTCTGTTTATCTTGCACTATTTCAATTTACAACTAATTATGAATACGGCACTAAAGAATACGGTGAAAAATATATGTAAACTATTGAAGGGCTCTGATTTAGCTCAAATAATTTATGGAATAGCTTCAAATCTGGTTCAGCGGAAGTCAGAAACCGTTTGCGTACAACGGGTAAGTGCGTTGCGTACAACGGAAACTGAATTGTAACCAAAACACTCTATAAAACTATTTTCCACACCCAAGGAGCCTCAACCCTGTATGTTTATTCTGATCTCGGAAAATAGTACCTATGTTGGAAGATTCTGATTGAGCTCAAATAATTTAGGACAGCTTTATAATTTAGTTTAGGCAAAGTCGGAAACCGATAGGACCCTATATCGGAAACTGACCTATAACCAAATAAGTCTGCAAAGCCAATTTCCACATCTGAGAAAATCTACAACCTGAATGTTCAAAGAACTAGTACTTTCCCCCTCAATCCCAAAATAATTCTAAATGTGCAACCAAAGCCAACAACCAACATCTGTTGACCCGCTTCTCTAAAACCTCCATCATCCCCATAGTGTCCAACATCATGAACAACCTTCAGTCTACAACCTTCAGTCTACCATTCAGAGCCCTCACGGATGAAACATAGGCACGTTCCCATTCAATTAAATTTCAAACAATTGCATAATTTCCAGAACAGATCCAAGAGAAGGGAGGAAATAAAAACAGGAAATACATGGCATTAACTCAATTCAAAAGGATTGAGGAAAGTCTGATTACTATTATCACACTGGTAGCACCATGGTATCCCCATGAAGGTGGGCTCCATGACTGACAATGCCCCAAACTATCAACGCAGCAATAACAAGCAGCCAGAGGATGCTAAGTCCCCCGCCGAAATGGCAGCAATATTTTTTAGCATTGTTGGTCTCTGGGGATCTACATGAGGGAGGCAACTGCTACTTCATAGGGCGTTGGATGCGGAAGGGTCTTTCTGCCTTCCCAAGTTTTAAAATCAACTCAGAACGGTTGACTGAACGTTTTTTTGCTTCTGTAATATAGTTTCCATGCAGTGAAGCATGGAAATTATGTAACCGAGAAGCGACCCCAAGTGACATCTCAAGGCATATCATCTGCAAACCAAATTTGAAGCTGAATGCATCCTCAACCTATTGTCTGGAAATCAAATTTTAAATTTGCCATTGTATGGAAATCAAATTTTAAATTTGCCACCAGGTGTCGCCACCTGTAGGTGCAAGTGGGCGAAATGCAATCCCAAGGATCATCTCATGACATGGTTATCAGCATACGAACTTTGGAATCTGAAAAGGGGTTATTGCCCGGAAACCAAATTTAGATTTGTATGCACAAGTGTGCGAAACACAATCTCAAGTGACATCTTATGAGATATGAATACCAACTTTGAGAAGAATCCGATGAGCAGTTGTCAATTTATTGCCAGAAACAAATTTCAGATTTTTCTACCAGGTGTCGCCACCAGTATGCAGAAGCAGGTGAAGTACAATCCCAAGGGACATATCATGGCATGGTATCTGCATACTAAATTGGAGAAAAATCTGATGAGCGAAATCAAATTTAGATTTGACAGGAGGTGGTGCTACCTGTAAGCACAAGTTGGCGAAACGCAATCCCAAGCGGCATCATATGTCATGATATTTTCATACCAGATTTAAGAAGAATCTGACGAGCGGTTCTCAAGTTATTTCACGAAAACAAATCTGGTATTTCGCCACCAGGTGGTACCACCTGTAAGTGAAAGCGAGCGAAAGGCGATCCCACGCAACATCTCCTGGCATGATACATGCATGCAAAATTTGAGGAGATTCTGATGGTAACACCTGGTGGCGCCACCTACAGGCGCAAGTGAGCGAAATGCAATCTCAAGCGACATCTTAGGTCATGGTATTACCCGGAGACAAATTTAGAATGTTGTCACCAGGTGGCGCCACCTGTACTGCAAGTGAATGAAAGGTAATCCCATGCAACATCTCCTGGCATGGTACATGCATGCTAAATTTGAGAAGAATCCGATGAGCATGCAGTTCTCAAGTTATTGGCCAAAAACAAATTTAGATTTTGTCATAAGGTGGCGCCGCTTTCTGTGCAGAAGTGGATAACGCAATCCCAAGGAACATCTCATGGCAGGGTACAATGTATATGCATGCCTAATTTGGGAAGAATTTGATGAGCAGTTCTCAAGTAATTGCCCGGAAACCAAATTTCAAGCAACATTCAAAGCGTTTCAAAGTTATTTGTTGCAGCACAAAAGAACGGAAAAACTCTAGTGGCGCCACCTACAGGCAGATCTTTCCGAAACGCAATACCAATCAACATCTTGTCACAAGGAATGCATATGCCAAATATTGAAGAAACTAGATACAGTCGATCGAATACGATGGGAGGCATGCCTTTTGCATCTTTAGTAAAGGAAACATTCATTATTTGTGAAGAAAGTAAAAACGTAAAACTTAGGAAAAACAGGTGGCACCACCTATATGTGGATCGGCATGAAAAACAATGCCAAACGAGAAATTGAGGCGAGGTACCTACGCACCAAATTTGGAATGAATCAGTTCAGGCTTTCAAAAGTTATTGTCTGGAAACACTTAACTTAGATTTCAGGTGGTCCCCCTATCAACATGAAAAACATTCTCAAGCCAGATCTTAGGCAAGGTACCACCACACCAAATTTGGAAAGAATCCTTAAGGTTTTCAAAAGTTATTGTCTGGAGATGCAATTTTAACTTGGCCCGAGGTGGCGCCACCCAGAAGCGGATTGGCATGAAAAACAATTCCAAGCAAGATCTATAGACAAGGGACATATTTACCAAATACAAAAACGTGGGTCTGTGACTCATAAATTGAAACCTTTTGGGGTTGCAATTATCCCAATATTGCCTGCAACACACAAATTTCAGCTTCTGTCCATTGGAGATATACATGTATGCTCAAACACAATACATGAGGGTCGGGCGAGGGCTAGTTTGGGAGATAGAGGGTGCGGCTCGGCGTCCTGGGGATGGGGATATGGTCTTCTTGAGGGTAGTGGTAGGTGTGCTGACATGAAAGTCATAGAAAGCTTCCTGTACATGAAACAACCACACTGACAACTGCATGCCATCATCTGTCAGCCCGAAAAACCACAAGGTGGAATTCAATTCAATTCAGGAAATTGATCATATGCACAGTGTGCACCCAAACTTTAGGAAATCAGTTGTAATTAATATAGTAAGTTACACGTGTGCACACAAATGATTCCTGCAGAAGCGTTAGGGTGAATCATATGATGCGAGATACAATTATTTGATAGCAAAATTGAAGGAAATGTTGTCCTTCGTTTAAGATGACACGAAATTAAAAAACCAGGGGTTCAGTACTGCGGGGATTTCCATGCCAGTTATTTCATACTATACTTCTGAAATAAAATATGGTTAATGCAAAAGCTTTAGGGTAAATATTATGATGTGGAATAGAATGATTTCATAGCAAAATTGAAGGAAATGTTGTCCTTCATTTAAGGCGACACGAAATTCAAAACGAACACGGGTTCGGTACTGCGGGGATGCCCCCACCAGTTATTTCATATTATACTTCTGAAATAAAATATGGTTCCTGCAAAAGCTTTAGTGTAAATCATATGAGGTGGAATAGAAGGACTGGACAGCAAATTTAAGAAAACAGTGTCCTTCATTTAAAGCGACATGAAATTCAAAACTAACGGCGAGAAGCAGAAGAAAGAAGAAAAACGACAAACGCATTTAGGAATGCCTAATTATTAGACAAAGCATTTGGAAGTTATCGCTTGTGGAAAATTTGAATGGAAACCACGGACATGCACAGAAGATTGGAACAAGACCCAGTGGCGCCACCTACAGGTGGATCTTGCTGAAACGCAATACCAACCCATGTCTGGTAACAAGGAGTCTATAGTCTAAATTTCGAAGGAATCCGACAAAGTTTTTGGGAGTTATCACCTGTAAAGAATTTGAACAGACATCCACAAACACAAATAGAGCAAGACCTATTTTAAATGGAACGGACACGAAGAAGCGAAACTCAGTGGCGCCACCTTCAGGCAAATGTTATCAGAAATCCAGTACGCAACCGCGTCTTCTCACAAGGAATGCGTATGCCGAATTTCGGAAGAATCCAAGAAAACGTTTGGAAGTTATCGCTTGTAACTGACATCCACGGACACAAAGAAGCAAGATCCATTTTGACCCAGTGGCGCCACCTTCAGGCAGATGTTGCTGAAATGCGATACCGACTGGCGTCTTGTCGTAAGGAATGCATATGCCGAATTTCGGAAGAATCCAACAAAGCGTTAGGAAATAATCATTCGAACAGACATGCACGGACATCCACGGACATGCACGGAAACATAGAAGCAAGAACCATTTTGAAGTCCCCGATGAGCGATTTTTTTAGCCGACCAGTTGACAGCCGACAGATTCGACTATTACGAACACCACGACAAATGCATGTATTTAACTCAATTCAAAAAGATTGAGGCAGGTCTGGTTACTATTATTGCACTGACAACATCAAGGTATCGCCATGAATGTGTGCCACATAACTGACAATGCCCCAAACTATCAACCGAGCAATCAAAATCATGTATTGGACAACCAAAATGTAGGCAATAAATATCTGTACTAATCCCGAAAATCGACCCAATGAGCGATTTTTTAGTCGACCAGTTGACAGCCGACAAATTCGACTATCACGAACACCACGACATAAGTGGAGCTATACAAATTGGGGACCAACCGTTTAAAAAACGTGTTTCCCTTTTATCAGGATGGGGAAAACGTTAGCAGAAAAAAATTAACCGTTCTCAAATTAAATTGAGCCGCGAATAATCTGAGCATTTACTATTAACCCACAATTGTATTCCTCAAACAAACTCCACACAAACTCCTTAAAAACGCCAGTATCAACTTTACTTCACAATTTCTATCATACATTAACACTATCACATAGCAGAAATCTCTCACACAAAAGTCAATCCACATAGCGAAAATTTATGACACAAAAGTCAACCACAATAATAAAGCACTATAGACACCATCACAGCAACTCCTGGAGCGGCAATGGAGAACAAAAATTCAAATTTTCCCACATACTAGCTCTATATGATAAGACGGTACAAATATTTGAACATTGTATAGCCCACTCGCGCTCAAAATCGCATGCAGTACAACTGAGTCAATTTATCCGGCTTTTACCAATCTATTGGTCACGAACGGTCAACATGCCACTACTAACAACATACCGTGTTTATCATAGGAAAATAATACGGTTTACATGGCGACGACAAGTTCAATAAATGAATAAAGCAATACACTATTTCCAAGAAATGTTGGCTAATTCAGTTGGCTATATGCCAGAAATATATTTAATAGCATGGTCCGAATTGAACACATCAAGCTTCTCAAAGAGGCAAAACGATTAACTGCCACATTACACAGACCTATATATTTTGTTGACAGTGCCAACTTATACAGCATAGGCCTTACTAATAACACAGCGCGCCCATCAGAGGGCAATACTACTCTATATACGGCGACGCCAAGTTTAATGAGTAAATGCGATAGATACACTATTTCCAAGTTCAGCTGGCTATACACCAGAAATATATTTAATAGCACAGACCGAATTGAACACAACTGATTTCCCAACGAAGACCGGCGAAACGATCAGTTGCTATAATCACACAAACTTATGTGTTGTCGATGGTGACGATTTTATCATCACGTATGCCTTACTAATAGCACAGCGCGTCTATCACAGGGCAGTAATACTGTATATACGGCGACCCCAAGTTTATTGAATGCATACGACCGATACACTATTTCCTAGAAATGTCAGCCGGCCATATATCAGATACCACCTTGACCGTGGATGTCTGTTCAAATACTTCGCAGGCGATAACTTCCAAATGCTTTATCGTATTCCTTCGAAATTTGGCATCTGCATTCTTTGCGACAAGACGTCGGCTGGTTTTGCGTTTCAGCAAGATCTGTCTGAAGGTGGCGCCACTGCCTCTTGTTCCAATCTTATGTGCTTGTCTGTGGATGTCCGTGGATGTATGTTGAAATACTTCGCAAGCGATAACTCCTAAATGGTTTGCCGGATTTCTCCGAAATTTGGCACCTGCATTCTTTGCGACAAGTCGTATGTTGGTAGTACGTTTCAGCAAGATCCGCCTGTAGGTGGCGCCAGTGGATCTTGTTCCAATCTTTAGTGGATGTCCGCGGATGCTTGTTCAAATCCTTCGCGAGCGATAACTTTCGAACGATTTGACGAATTCCTTCGAAATTTGGCAAATGCATTCCTTGCGACAAAATGTCGTTGGTGTTGCGTTTCAGCAAAATCCACCTGGAGGTGGCGCCACTAGAGTTCATTTCATTATTCCGTGCTGCAAGTGATAACTTAGAAACACTTGGTCGAATTTCTTTGAAATACTCTACCTTTCTCGGTAACATGAGAAACGCTCATCAGATACTTCTTAAATTTGCCATGCATGTACCATGCCAGGAGATGTTGCTTGGGATTGCCTTTCGCTCACTTGCTCTCACAGGTGGCGCCACCTGGTGACAAAATCACAAATTTGTTTCTGTGTAATAACTTGAGAACCGCCAATCGGATTCTTCTTAAATTTGGTATGAATATACCGTGACATAAGATGTCGCATGACAATGCATTTCACCGACTTGCGCCTAGAGGTGGAGCCATCTGGTGTCAAAATCTAAATTTGGTTTCCCGACAATAACTTGAGGACCCTCGTCGGATTCTTCACAAATTTGGTATGCAGATAACATAACACCACGGTATCATGTTCCTTGTGATTGTATTTTGCCTACAGGTGGCGCTTCCTGGTGGAAAAATTTGTTTCCGGGCAATAATTTGGCAACTCATCAGATTGTTCTCAAATTTTGTATTCATATGTGACCCTCCCCAAGTAACACAAACACTGGTGGGAATCTAGTACCGGCAATAACTTGAGGACCCCTTGTGGGTAGACCATTTGGTGTTTTACGGTAACTGGATGTGAAGTCAGTTGGCGCGAGACGCAGTGAATCGAGACAGAACGACGTGTTGTAGATTGTGTTGTAATTCTGAATGTTTTGGAGTTTAATACAAGTTTATTTGAGAACAGACGACTTCCTGTTTATTGTAAACTCACAATTGGCAGCGGACCGCTTAGACTGTGTGTCGGACCTAAGCCTTTTCGATTTCTGGACTTTGATGTGAAAAAAACACCAACAACAACAACACGACATAAAACATTGCTCTCGTGCGCCCATCGTCTGCAGGGGACTTTTTTGATCCTTTGTCGACGGTAAGCAATATTCTACGACTTCAGAACGTTTCGTAACATGTGTCTAATTCCGCTTAACCCGGGGCTAGGGGCCGTATGAGCCCATGTACTTCAAGATCCTCATGGTACTCATATGAACAGTCACAATCAAAGCGTGGCTGAGGTACATCATTTTTAGATGACGACTCTATAACGAATATTATGGATTAAGAATACTGATCAGCGATACGGATTTGATATTTTTGAACATCATGATGTCTTGCCGGCATCATTGAAAAGTGTTGACCGCTTCTCTCTTGCAGGAAACAAGCCTATGTTTATGTATACTTTTGTCTTTTTGAATTTGTTGCTAATACTGTTATATGGAAATGGAATAGGTCTTTGGATTATGGACGCGGATATTCTCTAATGGACGACGGCTGGATTATGAATGACGGACTAGACGCTTGTAATTGCTATAACATTTTTAAACATTCAGTAACTTTGTGCCTCCCAGAACTTATAACTGTGTGGTTTACATGCCTCTTCAGATCCTTCTCAAAGTTCATATGCCGATATCATGCAATGAGATGTCATTTGGGGTTGCGTTTTGCCTGCTTGCACCTACAGTTGGTGACACCTGGTGGCAAAGTCTAAATTTGGTTTCCGGGCAATAGGTTGAGGATGCCTTCAGATTCTGGTTAAATTTAGTTTGCAGATAATATACCATGAGATGTCGCTTTGGGTTGCATTTCAGTTACATAATTTTCGTGCTACACCGTGAGAAAAATATATTACAGCAGCAATCAACATTCAGTCAGCCATTCTGAGTTGATCTCAAAACCTGGAAGGTGGAAAGATCCTTCTGATTCTTACTCCTGTGAAGTAGCTCTTGTCACCCTCATGTATATCCCCCGAGATCGAGAACGTTTATAAATATTGCTGCCATTTTGGCGGGGGTCCTAGCATCCTCTGGCTGCTTGTTCCTAGAAATGTCAGCCGACCATGTACCAGATACCACCTATACCGTACTAACAACACAGCACGTCTATCACGGAGCAGTAATACTTTATATACGGCGACCCCAAGTGTATTGAATGCATACGACCGATACACTATTTCCTAGAAATGTCAGCCGGTCATATACCAGATAAATATTTGATAGCACGGACTGAATTGAACACACGACTAGTTTCATAACGACAGAGGCGGAAAACGCCTAACCGACCTCTATATCACACAAACCGGTGTGATCATAATATTGTCAAATTTCACTATCGCGTAGCTAGCCTATCAGACGAAACAAAGGAATACCTGAAAACCTGTGCCCAATTGTCCAACACAATCGACAGCCTGCCAGCCGTGAAAGAATTCATACAGAATTGTTCACTAGAATAGCCCACATGTCAGGATGGGCTTCTCCGGTAAAACAATTCAACCTACAATCTACCCGTGGACAGCCGGCCAAAGAACAGGGGTTGGGTGTACGCGAACAAAGGGGAAAATTGGCCGGCTTCCATACCGCGTTTGTTTACCGGAAATTTGATCAGTCTTCCAGGCATAAATTGGTTCTCAACCGTCAAAAAAATATTATTTAAATTCTGACGCCAGTTGTCATAGTAAGGTGTGGCCCGCCTAGCAACACCTAGAGCGATAGAAAGCTAAAATATCCCCCGTTAAAATTGTCCCCCCACCACCCGAAAGCACGTCCTTGCTCTTAGAATCCCAACCCTCGTCTGGCAATATCAGTGCATGCACCAAAGATTCTCGAAGTTCTCGCTTCGGGCCAAAACCGGTTTGGGGAAGTTCTAATTCGGAACTAGCCAGGATGAGGCAATCTCCTGGCATGTACGGTTTATTTCGCCGTACCAGGGACTAGCATTTCCGTATAGCTACCTCTACAACAGATATATTGCATAAAATTAATCGGATCTACATACAACTGAAGGGCACAACGAAGAGACAAATATATGCATAATTTGACAGATAATAAGTTTGTCATTTGTCAGGTACACTGTGATATGATGACACGCCAACAATAAATAAATCAGTGTGGTTTTGGTTTGGATTCGTTCTCTCTCGTACAAAATTTCCTGGTTTGGGGATCCTGTGAAATATTGATCACAAATCAAGCTTTGCTCTCCTACAATGTTATACACACATTTAGGTCGCAATCACTATTTTGAATCTGGAGAATCCCCGACGTTAAGGTAGATGGATAGACGGACACACCCCAAATTAAATAGGTTTCTTGGTGAACTGAAGTTTAAGAATATTCGACCGTAGTTATCTGCGCTCATAGCACATTCAGTAACAATGAGCAATTTCACGTCACTGGACTAAAGTAATAGTTAGAGAGGTAGAAAAGTTCCATGTGTATACGCACATTCGTTTCGAGATATAAAGAGTATTATGTCGGTATCGTAGGCCCAATTACATGGCAATATCGATGCGCAAAAAGCCGCTTAGAAATAAGACGTGATGTTTACTGGTACGGCTCATTTTATCAGACCATCGGCTGTTGTTGTCTGAGGCAACTGATTCGAAGACTTTTAAAACAAAGGTTTTCTTGGAATGTGTCTCTCTTATCCGGTGATGACATCATGACAGTTACTTGCAGTCTCTCTTTAGTTCGAAAGTTCTAAAGGCAGCGAAAAAGGATAATTCTAAAGGTCTATTTTATTCATTTGAAAATATTCCCCAAAACGCAATCAACATGAGCCTGAGCCGCATATATCTGCACTTTTTCTCATATTATGACAAATGAGACAGCAATTAAACCTTGTGAAACACTGTCCATTAATCCTTCAAAAGCAAGCCATCAGCGAGAGGTGGTGTACTCGATAAACAAATGTTTTAACCCCGACCAGAGTCCGGTGGGGAGTAGATATTTCTCTGGTCACTGTTGGGGTTGTTGCAATAAACTATTAACAATAGCCTTTGCTAGTTATCTTTCTCTCAAATGTCTGATATATTATCAGCATCAAATCAGAATTGACAGGATTTAACATGTAAGAGAAGGAAGCTACTCACAGTTGACCTGTGGTTTACCACATAAGGTCTAGCGCTAGTGTAAGATGAGTAGACATTAATTTCGCTGTATTTGTTGGTACATTCGATTACACTGTCATCCCCCTGTGAATAGAGACAAGATGGATAGAGAAAAGGCAATAGTCATAACCGATGAGATGAACATAATAATAATAATATTATCATTCCTACAAAGTAGGCTACCATCTGCAAATGGCCCGGTAGTCATTCAGTGAGTCCATCCGAGACCTTTCGTCCGCAAAATAAGAAGAATCGTTGACATTAGAATTTAGATTTTTTGGAAGAATATGCATAGGGGACTGTTACCAGCAAGTTCTGAGTTCTTTCGTTTCCTTATCTTGTAAAACGAAGGAAGTGCGAAGAAAAAGGACGATGTTCGTTCGTTCACCGAGAGACGAACTTTTTTGTGTGTGTTCTGCCCTGTTCGTTTTTCTTCTATTATGCGCTGAAGAACGGCTGTCTCACAAGTACACAGCTATGCAGTCTATAGATTACTATACTATTAATAAATACGTTAAATTTCATTTCAATCATTCTAAAGTATCCCGCTTGTGCCGAATAGCTTGACCAGGCTGGATCGGAGAAGTAGCCACGAAGCCACCGAGAAATATAGATAAAATTCCTGTTAATAAATTATTTAAGAATGGGTGGAGGCCTTTACGATGGTAATGAGTTTGTTGCATAAACTTGCACTCTAGTATCAATCAGATCAGACCCGATCAGATCTCCAAAATCGACTGGATGGGGTGATATCTTTTAGGAAAGATGGCGGCCAAAATTAGATGTGTTCGTTTGCGCCCGCTATTCGTCTGTTCAAAATGATACAACAGAAATGTCATCGAGTCATCCCCGCCCCAAATATTGCAAACATTTACAATCACGTCGCCAGTTCCGACACTTCAAAACTTTTCAACTGTTTCAAAAGGAAATCCTTCGATTGAAAAAATCATTATCAGGGTGGCATTACAATTGTCTATAGAATTTATCAACAAAGTAACTCAGCTTTGAACTGAAGTGTTACATTTAAGAATTACATTTATTAATGAGAGGTGTCAGTTCCGACCCACTGTCGCCATTTTCGATACAGCCTCATTTTGCTTTTGATCTTTGATTCAAATTCATATGATCAAATTCATATGATAAAATCGAATTCATATGATAAAATCGAATTCATATGATAGAAAACGTAAAAAAATAACGAACGACAGGACAGACCCGAAAGTCTTTCAGGCACAACTAGAATTTACAATGCCAGTTTCATGAACTTTCTTGCTATGGTTATCAAGAGAGTGATTGGACAGACGGACAGACAGCCGGCAAGAGCCATAACAGAACTCCTAATCTCGTAGGGCTAAAGAGCAAATACATTAAAAACAAGAGAACTTTGTCAATTTAGATGTCGGTTCCGGTAGAACTCCCAAGATAGAAAGCCACGGGTGATTCTGATTTGCTGAAACTATTATATTTGGGCATTGAGCCGTTTTTTTGCGAATATACGGTACGAAGATTAAATTAATGCGAGGCATCCTTTGCTGTCTAATAAAAGTCAGTTCTGGCACTTGAAGGTCTACTTTTTCATCTGAAGCTGTTCTGTAGATATTTCATAGTCAAACCTCTTCAGAATTGATAATATCAATTCAAAAATCAACATCGAGGTCGCTGGAGAGAAATATCTTTGATCTTGGTGTAGATGCCATCAGTTCTCAAATGTGCTCGGCTATCGTCATATAGATGGGCTATTTGCATCTAGATGCAATACAAATCCGGGAAAAGGTGGCTATCGCCCACTGCAGTGTGCCGTACCGGTACTTGTATACCGGAACAAACAGGACTAGGTTTTCCCGGAGTTTTTTTGCATCTAGTTCTGGATAAGCGATCTAGATGTCGACATCCCAACATACAGAATATCGTTTTGACAGTCGGCGTCACCTGCTTCATGATCAAGATCGAGAGTCTATTTAGTAGATTTTGGGTTCAATATGGAACCAGAATTTGTTGATTCCATCTTGGTTCCACATTTATCGGCAAAGGGGTTTGAAATCTTCTTATATATCAATATACTAACGCTGGCTCCTATTTTCAGGTTCATACGGTAGCATTCGTATATTATTGGCCACGCGGATAAATTGTTTAAAAAGCGATTTATTGCGTTTTTCCCTAAAGAATGTGATTACTAAATTATCAGTTCGTGAATGCCTGAGTAAATCATTTGAATTGCTTAATCCCATAGGATATCGCTGTTTTAACTGACTAATTAGACTGATTGAGCTTTCGGGGCTGGGGATCGAATGGGATTCTTTTCTCCGAGCCCCTATGCTTCCTATTAAGTCTATATTTCAAACTGAAGAAAGGCAGCTGCGACTCAAACCATAGCAGTAAGCCTGCAGTGTGATTACCTAGATATAAACAGCATTTCCTAAATGCTAATTATTTGTTTCATTTAATAGTTTAACTTTGCAAGTTCACATAAATATATCACTTTATCTTCGTGTTGTAGTAGACGAGCGGCCGGACCTTGTTTTTAGGAATAAAATGCACCCCCGTCCACAGAGGCAAACTATATCTCATTGGAAAGCTTTGACTCTCTTCTTTCAGATGAGGTAGGATGTGGCGATGAAAACTATTGCCGTATGCTGAAAAAAAAATAGGGAATACAAGAACCATTGGATTGCATCTTTCTACTTTTAAAATGGGGTTATTAAAATGACTATATCTTCGCTCTTATCGGGCATATGTCAAAATGGTTGGTGTCCATTGATTGAACAAAGGTTCTTCAATCGTCTAATATCAAACAGTATTATGACGTCATTGACCTGTAACGTCACAGAAGGACCATCTCCAAAATACAATTAAATTGCATCAAACGCACTAAAAACTATGCCAAATGTTTTTTGTGGGTGAAAATTTTCGTTGCTGAATGGCCTAAATGGTTCTTATGTCCGACTTAGTCATCGATCAAATACTTCGGCAAAGATTTTGTGCGATTGCCTTTTAAATCCTCAATATAACGAGATGTATTCACCATAGGATATTAGATAAAAAACATTAACTACACATTAGAGGACAGGTTTCTCGAATGTCAGCAACCAAAAATAATTTAGTTCCGTGATTTAGAGATTCAGATTCATTTGCCGTCGTAGCTATATATTGTTTTTTCAAACGTACAAATTAGTTTAGAATTGTAATAGGGGATCGTTTCAAAATATCCACAAAACATACGGGAAGACGCAGGGTGGCACAAAGTTACAAAATTGGCGAAAGAATGCTGTGAGCATCAGTTTTTACATCAATTATTTATCAGATTTTCTGGCAGCATTAAATAGATCACGGCAATACAAGAACATGTCTATAAACATAACCACTCTCCTGGTATGTCCAGATACCACAACGATCTGACTATAGGAGTTTTATTATAACATCACTATATGTACTCGTGTATCTCTGAGCAGTTGTTTCGGATATTTGTGGGAATATAAATTCTGTATATCCCCGGCATATCTTTCATCAGGGGCCAAGCCTAATCATAAGTACAATAGCACAGTCCCGAGGTAGAACTCTTATTTATTTCAGACACAGATGGTCTATAGCATGAACGAATAAATTATAAGATGGCAGCCAAAAGACAAATTACTAGCGCGTTACATAAATTTTGCGAGACCAATGACAAACTAAACGCGAAGTCTGAGACAAATCGGAAAGGCGCAAAGTTGTAAGTACTAAGAAGTTGTCTGTCTACATAATTCTGTTCCATAGAGAATTAATCTGGCGTCGAATATCCTCGTTAAATCTGGGCACAGAGATAATCCCAAACATGAAAGTAACACTACAATGCGGGACTTGCACAATACAGGGTTCCGGCATCGGCTGCTAGGATCGCCTTTGTTTTTATTTCCGTTTTATACCACTTCTATCGTCTGCTAGGCACAGCTGAGTAGGCTGGGCGGTCGTTTCGCTTGGATGCGTAGCGGGAGATAACTCTTCGTAATAACCATCGCCCAACCGCCAGGATCGCGGCGAACAACATTTCCAGTTTATCGAGAAAAAGCATCCGACATGGAAATAGATGTGAAAATTGCAGCTACTGCGTGTTTGCTTTAAGGTATGTAGCATAGCATAAACGTTTCCGTCCCGGGCCGTTTATATTTTGGAAACATTCAAGGAATTCCCGTAGGTAAGCAAACCCTATGTTGCGAGATATCATGCAGGTAGTTGTCATTTGAACTCCGCTAAAGTCAATAAATACCGCGACGTCGGCATTAGCTGACAATGGGTTTAAATGTGTATTCATGCCAGCATGCGTACAGCTATTAGATCTCAGCGGGAATGGAGCTTTCAAAGCTGCCTTGAAAGACAAGCTCAGTGCCTAGCAGACGATAGAAGTGGTATAAAACGGAAATTAAAACAAAGGCGATCCTAGCGGCCGAGGCCGGAACCCTGTATTGTGCAAGTCCCGCATTGAGCGGGGAGTGCATTAATCAGCGAAATACGTTGTTGTATGTGACACGCAGTTTTCCCAGTTACATGACGAGTACGAAAACCGCAGATGGCTGCAATAGATACTGGTACAGTACGACGTGAAAAGTTGTTTCTTCGCACCTTGAGAAAACATATAGAAATTTCAAGCCAAAATGTTGGCACGAATGCTTAATTTTCTAATTGCACAGATATACATGTATCATAACTGTCAGCGCAGGAGATGAAATGCTCAAGATATGTGACGTTAGACAGTTTAACAGAGGGAGCTTTCAGGTCATTGAACTTTTTTGGACGAAAACACATGCATAAGCATTTCTTACTGTTGAAGGCAATATTAGGCAATTCTGAAGGTTCTTCTTGACTAATAAGGCATTAGTCGCCAGCGTATAATAGGTGGTTAAAGAACACTCCGGCTAAATTACATCCTAAATTGGACCGAGATAATTTGATTTCAAGTTCATGTATGTAGACATTAAAGAACAGGGGAGACAGAATTCCTCCTTGACGAACTCATTTCCAGCAGGGAATCCTCCGAGAAAGCATACCCACATCCTGGTAGCCATGAAAGGCGCAAAGGACGCTATTGCCCACGTGACGTCGGGTCAAGGTTAGGCACCTGGTAATGTTTCAACTGCTCTATTGCAAAACCCGGAAAATAATTATCATTGTGGCTTTCGAAATACTAAATATCCAAACAATTTTGAAGATGTTATTGTCGCGGAGTTAAGTAGGCATTTGCAAACACAAATCATCGCATGGATAAAATAATACAGCATTCCAATGTTAAGAAATCGTTCGCTGCCTAACTTCGGCGTGACGCCACATGAGTCATAACGTAGTTTCGCGCCTTTTGTCGTCAGAGACTTCCATCTCGGGACTGTTCCACTAATATTAATGATATATAATCTCCAATATTATGACCTCGCTTATTCTGTGTTTCGCACATGATATTAGGGCAGAATTATCGTTCCTAGAGATACTTCTGCAGTAGTTGTTGGAACATACCAATCTCAGAGGTTGATCTGCTTTGACACATTTCATGCGTACGCTGTTTACCAGTGATATTTCTTCTAACGTCTTCTGTGGTTTTCAAGGTACATAAGGCCCAACTTATGTACAGGATTATTACTGTTTTATTATCAGAGGTGTCAGGACATAATTTTCGTTCCCGAACATCTTTTATGGGTATTGACAAATACCAGTCTCAATTCGATTTTATTGGATTTACACATTTCATGTGTATTCTTAAACAGCGCTCTTTCTCACAGTGGAGCCAAGTCGTCATTATTGTTGTCTCTCTTCTGTACTCCAGGTCCGTCGTTAACTGGAGCTAGGAACTCGTATAGGCACGGCTGATAAAGAGTATTCTTACTTCTTTAATAACCGGTGTTACAGTCTGAATCTCAGCGGTATTATTCTGATGTATGTCTCGGATCATGCCAGAAACGTCATACGAAAGACAAACGAACAAGATCATGTGAGCATATGGCCACTCGCAGGTAGAATCCGTTTTCAGGGTTGAAACACGCCAGGAACGTGGGCATATTAATGTGTCAAAACCGAAAATCTCGAATTGAGATTTGCATTTATCAATACGTACACAACTCCAGAAGCGAGAATTCTGTTCTGACACATATGATGAAGCAGTAATAATAATAAACAGAGTTCGGACCTTACGGACCTTGGTTACTACGGAAGACAGCGCTGACTACTCATGAAATATGTCAAAGCGGATGAATCTCGAATTTAGTTTGGTATTTTTTAATACCTACAAAACTCCAGAAGCGAGAAAAAAAATCCAGAGTGATAAAAAAAAAACCCACAGTAATAATACTGTACAAAACATGCACCTTATCGACCTTGGAAACTGTGGAATACAAGCGTCCAGTCCGTCATTCAATATTCAGCCGTCATCCATTAAAGAATATCCACGTCCATAATCCAACGGCATAATTGATATAATAACATTGGCACTAAATTAAAAGAATAAATCGTAATATACGTACAACTAGGCTGATTTCCTGCAAGTCAGAAGCGGTCAACAGTTTTCAATGATGCCAGCAAGCTACCACGATGTTTCAAAAATATCAAATCCGTATCGCTGATCAGTATCCTTAATCCATATGATATACGTTGTAAAGTCGTTATCTAGAGTATTATGTATCTCAGTCATGCTTTGGTTGTGACTGTTCGTATGAAAACTATGAGAAACTTGAAATACATAGCTTCATACGGCCCCTAGCCCTGGGTTAAGCGGAATTAGACACCAGTTACGAAACGTACCGCCATAGAACTTGCACTCTACGCACGTATTTTGCTATCATCGTGCGATATATATCGTCAAATTTGAGAAAATTCGAGTGGAGGCGCTTGATGATATAGTCCTCTTTTACAAGTTCATTGAAGACATCGAAAGAAACAGCATACACATGAAATGAGTCAAAGCAGATAAATCTCGATTTGAGATTGATATGGTTCAATACTCACAGAACTTCGGAGCGAGAAGTCTGTCCTGACAACTTTGGTGAAAAAATAGTAATAATTCTGCACAGAATTTGGACCTTATGGATCTTGGCAACTACGGACGACATTAGAAGAAACAGCGCTATTATACAGCGCTGCAGCAGAAACGTCACTAGAAGCGATATTTCTGCCGTAGCACCATTAACAAACCGTAATAATACTGTATAGCAGCACAAATGTGCGAAGCACAGAACAAGCAAGATCATTATATTGGAGATTATATATCATAAATATTAATTGTATTGATGATTAGGCTTGGCCCTTGTTGAGAATTATGCTTGAGATATACAGAAGATATACTCCCCAAAATCTCCGAAACAACTGCTTTGAAATACATGGGTACATATACCGATGTCCTATACGCATGCTGTTGTAGTATCAAAACATACCTGGAGTGTGGGTATGTTTATGAGCATTTCTTGTATGATATTAAACCCTACAAGTAGGTTTCCAAGAACATACTGTTGGTGTGACAGTTTTAATATTAATATTAGATGACCCCCTAAATAGTTTAAAATTCTTTTCAAGAGATGGAAAATCAGTGACCTGTAAAGAGTAATTTATAGAGCACTGTATCCACAAATCTTATTAAATGTGGTAGATTACCAAGAACATACTGATGGAAAACATGTAAATTGCAATAGTAATTATGAGATGACCCCCACCCACAACGATAATCAAGATAACCTTTGACATTGCTTTAAATATAACAAGAGATAAAAGAAATCATTGAAATATAAACATGAAGTCATAAAACATTTTTATCAAGTATTGCTGAAGTAAGATGTTTGACAATCTTAGAGAAACGCTTAGTAAACATTGAAAATGTATAATTTTGGCAGATACTTCCTGTTCGCATATTCTATTCTCTATGTAGTGAGAAACCATATATAGTCTGTACTTTCATGCAATGATACACAGCACCAGTGGCAATAACTTAACACAATTATGTGAATTTTATTACATTGAATAACTTAGTAAAGGAACCATAATTGTGTATTTAGAAAATATTTCATTGGGAATTTGTAGATGACGCCCGAGTGACGTCATGATTCAAGATGGCTTAAAATAACTGTTGTCTATCGATTCCCCGCTTAATGGAGAGAAAATTGCCACCCGACTACTGTGCATTGGTGTAAAATGAATAAAGTTATTAACGCTGAAGCAAGCCCACCCCTTTCTTTTTTTACAATAAGACTAGATATTGGTTCATTTGAATGAATTTTCTATCTTACGGCAATACATTTCAAGATCGCATTCAGTCACAAATCAAAGTACTTAAAGTACTGATGTCGGGTTTACTTGCATCAGAGGAGTTTATTAGTTTCATATTTGGGTAGAATGGTGGTGTTCGCTTGACATAGGGAATCGTCCTCAAGCTGTTCGGTTTGAAGGGCCAAACTTTCACTTTTGTCAAAGGGCTATGAAATGGACCATTTTGTACAGCCTTTATGCTGAATTATAAGACCCGAAATAATGAAGGACTGCAGATGCACGAACACGGATTTATGGCTCACTAAAGTTGGTAAGTTGGCTTATTTTCGTATTTTTAGGCACTTTTCGGTGCGGATTTTCTCTTGTTACAAAAATAGGACACCTTTAACCAAAACCAATTTTAGCTATTTTGACCAACAAATAAATCTAAATATGATTTTGGTTAAAGGTGTCATAATTTTGCAACGAGAATTTTGGAGAGAAAATGTCGACTGTAAATGCACCGAAAAGTGCAAAATACGGCAGGTTTGAACCACTGTAAGTCTGGTTGTGTTTGTCTGTACGTCTTGATTATTCTTTATCTTTATCTATTCAAATGGTCAATTTGGTGCTTTTTAGACAAAAATTAGCCCCACCAGCTGTGTGTATCAAAAACGCATTGAGGACGATTCCCTATCTAAAGTGAAGATCATCTTTGTGATCTTGCACTATATATGAATCATAACTTTTGTTGTAAGGTTGTAAGATTGAAAAATGTTCAAAAATATTAAAATTCATATTCGTAATAATAATTCATAAAGTGCCATATAATATAGAACAACCTCAAGAATATGTATGTAAAGTTTGTGTATCCTGTAATTTTTGTATGGCTCCGTAAGGACCATCGCCGATACTGGACAGATCCACATTTGTTTGACACACCGTGTACGTTGCTGTCCTCTCACCTCTCACAGTTATAATCATCCAGTCTCAGCCAATGTTCACTAAATTTGCATTTTCCCGGCATCGGCAAAATTAACCCAAAGCTAAATTCCAAACCAACGAACAATGGCGACTGCACACTGTTCTGATACGTAAATTAGTACAGATGTCAAGAGCGTGAGCCAATCAGCTGTCGACATTATGACCTCGACCAATGCACGTCACAGAATATGAATATTAATTCAGCGGGAAACAGTCACGACAATCTAGCCCCAGAACTCACTTTAGCTGCGAAAACTGACGTGTTCCGCCAATACGGAAATAGCCGAACGTGAGATTGCAGTCACGAGTTTAGTTCAACCAATGGACTACACAAAATATGTAAATGAGCTGTCCGACCTCGTTCCAATCTGGCGAAGGGTCACCAGCAAACACGTTTCACGGCTGTTTGGATTTTTGTTCCCCAATAAATTTCGCTGAACTTCAGAGAATAACTTAGCTTTTTCCACTCATTTTCCCGGACTCTGTACATATATTTCCTCTGACTTTCCATGTCCTTTCAACGAAATTCCATTACTCTTAGCGCCTGGAATTGCATGGCTTGTGCGAGGCCTGTTGTGAATGCTGTAAGGGGCATCAAATGAGAACAGTCTCCGGGCAGGAGATCAAAACTACACATGTGCAGAAGAAAAAAGAAAAAAAAGTGATACTAATGTAGGGTTTTACCCTTGGTAAAACCCGACAAAAAGTACACAAAATAAGCTTTCAAATGACATAGGATGTGGCCGTGTGTACGGGGGTGCATTTTACTCCTAAAATAAGGCGTTTTTTGCAAATGGCCGCTCGCCTATAGTGCCATGATCTGCTGGAAGAGCAGGCTAGATCTCAAGGAATGTTACTTATTAAACAAATAATAAATAAATAAATAAACTATCCATAACGGTGTCAGACATTACAGAAAGCTCTTCCTCTAGATATTCATCGAACTCAGAGCTCCGGAGCTGTTACCTGTACCCAGGATATTGTCTGTTTCCAGTTGCAAAATTCATGCAGTCGTTTATACTGAATAAAATATATTATTGTATTCCGATTTTCCCATTCTGCATATTAGACTGAGCGGCTAAGGGATCACATCTAATTACAGTTTAACTTTCTGAGTATCGGTTCTTCGGGAAAACAGACCTACCGGCCCATCCAGCCAGCCTGCTGCAACAAGTCCTCCAGTCAGACATTACCAATGCAATATGCCAGATATATAGATTTCTAAGACGACGAACCAATCATAACCACCTATGCCAGTAGTATTAATATTGTCATGTATATGCAGTGTATCATATACATCTATCTTCATTCGTACACAATCAACCAGCAATAAGATACACAGTCTACATACCATATATGTATCAGTGGAAAATGCGAGAGCCAGCCACACATTATTGTCCCATTCCACCACAGCGGCAAGCTCGAACTCAATGTGTTTCTGTCCAGGTTTCCACGACACCAAGAATTTACATCTGTCGACATTACAATCAGCGAAGCAGCCCTTTGTCCTTCCACACTGGTTGTCATATGGTACGTAACGTCCTCTTGGCTGATTGAAAGGATATATGATATAGCTAGTTATACTACTAAATAAGGGTGGCGGGAAAGTCATGAACAAGAGTGAACTATAGTCATTAGGCTACAAATTATCACGATTAGTGCAGTACGACTTCAAATGAGAAAGTTGCTTCGCATGGATGTTGGTTGATTGATTGCTAGATATCTGTGAAAGATCAATGGATGATCGTTGCGGAAAAATAACTTGGTCAAGATAACCGCAATTCACACCAGCTGAAATTTATTATAAAGCTGCCTAGATTCCCAATGAAATAAAATAAAAAGACCCAGTAAATTGTGACTACAGTCATATTTGATTCAGCATCTTATTTCATATTGGACAAAAACAAAGTTGTTGATTGCTTTCAAGTTTGTTGCTAATTCTACCATTATGGATAAATTGATAATGTAATAAACTATCATTCCCCTAATGATTTGAGTTTCTCACGCATCTAATAACTATTTAGAACATACGTATATTAACTAACTAACATACTTTCTTGGTGGCCTTTTTTCATTAATAATACTAAGAGTAGAAGTGAGCGAATCAGTGAGTAGAATTTAACGTCGCTCTCAACAATATTTCAGCTATATCGCGACGAACCAACTGAGCACCACCCACCCAAGTTGCGTTCCTGCTATTTCAAAGAAGAAATGAAGCAACAGGAAACCAGACACTCTCCATCCACCCTATCTAAGAGTAGAAAAAAAACATTTGTGAGACCCTCGCTGACAAATTTTCTCTGCCCATACACTACAACACAGAGGAATTAGCGAATATACTGTATCTTTCAAAACTAACTTTGAAGAAATTTCCCACCGCATTAAAATGTTAGATTACTTTTAGAAGCAAATATATAGTAAAAACCTTGTTCACTTCGGTAAATTTGATGAATTATTTATTTGTGTGCAAAACGACAGGATATATTCGGCCTTCCTATGCTCTCCAGTGCTAAAGTGCCGGGCTCAGCCGACCTTCCCTGAGACGATGCCGCTACCTCCCTGGTTGATGGTCGGTATTCTTGGGCATGTCAATTATGGGGATCTGATATAGCCAATATTTCAGATGAGAACCTTTGAAATTATTAGAGAGTAAATTTAAACAAATTGATCCATTTATGTTCAAATAATTCAGTTGTCTCACAATGAAGAACAACGTTGTCACTGCATTTTAATCCCCTGAATGGATAGCTTTAAAAAATATATAACTTGTTTTGGTAAGTAATTGTTTTTATTTTAATTGTGCAAAATCTGATGGCGTGTAGAAAATCTTATCGCTATGAATACTGGAACAGTAATACTTGTTCTTAAGTAGTTGCTGCTAAAAAATAGAGAGGTGGTCAGGAGAATTTTACTAATAACTAGCACTGGCCTACTAGTATTTAACGAATATGCATCCTTACTCAATCAGTAGTACTTAGCCTGTGGCATTTGGCAATGGAGACAGTTGTCTTTCATAGTTACAGTACCAATATGATTCGAATAGCAAGTCTTTTCATTTATTTCAATATCAGATCAACCATTCCACATTGGCAATTTAGAAGAAGGTAGTAGAAGCTGTAGAGAAGGTTCGCGCCAGGTAGAGTTAAAATGAGCTAAAGCAGCAGGCCACTATGCTTTTGAAATAAATGGCATGCCATTTACGGGTTTTCTCTTCTCTCTTAAATTTCTGAACCGCCATCGAAACATATTTCATATTTTCGCCTGGTCTTCATATTGACCACTAATCCTCGCACAGGAAAATACGATATTGTAGGCTCATTGCAGCTTTATAAAATGGAGTAAAATCAATCCATGTAAAGTAACTTAGATTAGAAACTTACTCTTTGTGTGGTGACCCATGGGCAATGTCTGGACAATGACGGGTAGGTGTTGTCTCGTTTTTGCACTATCGAGTTATCGCTTGCATCTCTGATAACTTTGGAGTACACATGTGTCCAGTATATCTTGTACTCCTTAACAAAACCGGCTCTGCGGAAGAGAGAGAAAAAAACAATAAAAAACAGCCCAATGTGCTCAAAACCTCTCTGCTTTAGATTCTGTTAGATTCTTGGTATGTGTTTTAGAATAGGTTAACCAGGACACTATACTGTGAAGTCATGTGGCTCTGCCATTATGTCGGCACCTCTTTCCACTCCCCTTCTATGTGTTGTAATTTTCACCTGTATATGGCGAGATTCTGCTGGTGGACGTTTCGTCCCCGAGGCCCGCCCCCTGTACAGACCTTTTGATCTGTCATATATGTTGGCATTTGTGGAAAGTTGAAGCTGGGTCGACATCGGGCCGTACAGACTAATCTTTGTGTTAAATGCCGTCATTTTCATCTGACGACGATACAGTTCACCATTTCCCAGTGTACGAGTTGTCACAGCGAAGAATTGGAGTATCCGGCATATAGCTTTGTAGCGTTTGTCCAACTTTTACAATACGAGTAGTTTGACAGCCATGGTTGTGATGTTATTTATAGGTCCCAATTTATTTTTCTTCGTCACAATTTGCCCTCGTGTCAATGTGTTTGACATAACTGCGAAAGAGACGTCTTCATTCTCGAGTAATAAATTCAAACGGATTTCCATTGTTCTTTGGATGACAAAATTTGGTGATGTTAGATTGCATGGAGATCAGACGGACAACCGTTATGACGTTAGTGAATGTATTGAGTGAATCACGTTAATTCCTATACCCTAGGAATATACCTTTTATGAATTTAAAGAAAAGTAGGTTGAATTTCATAAAGTTATTCGGACACCATCAAATAAGATATACATATATCCATTGTCATCAGGGTGGTGCATCTGAATTGAACACAGGTATAATCGTTTGCTTGTGTCTTCCAAAGATCAATGAACATCAGTCTGAATTTATTATTCGTTAATGAAGAGGTCTATTTTACAATTACGTCAAATACAGAGGCACGAGAGTTTATTGTTTAAGGAAAACAATTGGGTCTTCTACAGGACAGGTCCACTATGGTTGTCAAACTACTCGTATTACAAAAAGTGGAAAACTTTACAAAGCAATGACGGATTCTTCAATTCTTCGCAAAAACAGCACCAAATAGGATACAAATATAGAATAAAGAAAATATCAATGTTAAAATCAAACGATAGATCATCTGCATAACTATTTTTGTTGTTTTTTTTTGTTCTCTTTTCTGGAGACGAGTCCGAATAACTGGGACAGTGGTACCAATACTATAACCAATACTACATGTACACTAGAAAGTCAGATTCGAAAAAATAACTGTGATTATATGATGTGAAAAACTGGAAATAGTCGCCTGAATGCTCCCAGAAAGGTTATTTTACCTGTATTCATTTATGATATCTGTTTTGAACCTACTGCAATCGGCATGGAACAATATGATGTAGTTTGTTGTATTTTGCGGTAGTTCCAGTAATATGGTCGGTAAGATTTGAAGAAAATGCACGACAGTGTAAAGGCAGGATATTTACATATCTAGCGCTTGCAGTATTTTAATTAATCCGAGGAAGTTGAGTTTTCAAACCCCGTTACACCTCGCTAAATGATTACTTCGAAATTTTATTGAACTGTTTTGAAGAATGGCATGATGTTAACACCAAAATCATTACCATGTCAAGAAAGATACTGTCTCTATGTGAAAATAGACCTGTTTAAACATCGTTGCTATGGTAACTGCTGTTGGGATTATTACAGAACACTTGCAGTTAGTTTGCATAAATGCTATGTATGGTTGTCGAAAGGCAATATGTCCAAAAACTTAAAAAATATGATGCCGAGTATTCATCTCATTTTTTTTAAATTCCACCAATGATCAAATCTCATTCGCATATAGTCCGGCAGATATGTAACAAAAAATGGGTCGATTGTGCACTTTGTGATAAAAGCATGAAACTTTGCATAGTGACAGAGAAACACATATTATTCATTTTTAGAGGGGGAGTCCGGCTTGAAAATCCGTAGTTGGCCGCCATCTTGGATTTCAAAATGGCCGCCATTAGAAACCATCAAATTCGCAAATCGGCACTTCTAAGACACATAGAAGGTTAATTTAAACGGCTATACCCACATTTGCGCAAGGAAGTTGATCACCACACTTTTGCTGCACCAGAAAGGATGGATTTTAAGATGGCGGTCATTTTTTGCAAAATGGCTGCCGAGAATCACTTATTTCGACGGTTATGTGACGTAGGTGAATCGATAGACAAAAATCTACTTTTGAGTGACTTAAAAGGATTTTTTGGCATCACTAGACACTCATTCATGTAGTTTGATACCTGCAATATATAAAATTAGTCAAATTCCAGCACAATGTGGGTTAACCTTGCTGCATCATGCAGCCACATCAGCTACTACTGATAGAATGCGCTGGCTTCTGAGAATGGACACCAAACTGGCTGTCATTCATCTTTGGTATAAGTTCCCTATTCAAACTTACTATTCAAACTTAGAGAAGCTTCTCCTGAAGAACGGAGACGAAACCAAGTCCAAATGGGACGGGCCTGAACGGCGGGTCTCTATACGCATTCCCTTCGGTTGGGAGCTCTTCCAGACCTCTTCAAACATCAATAGTCCCATTGCTACTTGTATGATCAAACAGTAACTTAGTATAACCTCGTAAACAATAGCATTCTTCAACGAGGTCGACCCTGGCTCAACCTTCGACAACTCGCGGCACAGTGGACTTAGTTGAGTCAGTTGAGTATGATTAGGTCATACGTGTACATGGACGTTCCTTGGCGAGCTTTTTATGGTTAAAAATCCCTGTTAGTACACCATCTTGGATATCAAGCTGTTCGCCATCAGCGAACATTGAAGCCTAAAATGGATATCTGTTACAAGGCTGGTTTACACATTGCTTTGGCCGAGGAAACTGATTAAGTGACTTCTGTGCGGAACAATGCCCAGTCGGAGACGACCACCATTATCATACACATGGATACTAAAATACTAACAAAACACTAAATCTGATAATCCCTTCAGTCTTCTCCAAGATATAGCCAGTGGATGTGGCATAATCAGTATCAGTTGATTCTTCCCTTGCGATATTGGGTCCAGCCGTGTCTGATCTTGGTAGGCGATGTCCTCGAAATATTCTCCCTACACTTGGAGCTAAACGGCTAAAAACTTACCACAATATGTCTGGGTTAAGCTCTTTCCATAACCTTGCCTTTCAAGATCAGATTACTATAATGCAGTTTTTGAGATCCCACCATGTCCCATGGTTAAGCTTTTCCGTGATATCTTGCAAACCTATAGTATTATGCAAGCATGTCCAGATTTTTTTCAATAGGATATGCCAATATGAAAGTTCAACCGCGATGAACTGGGTTTGCCATACATGTCAGTTGACTGTGCTACCATTGCTCCATCATTGAAGGAGTCCCATTACCAGATTCATATTTATCAGTTACTCCGGAAATGGAATAAGCTCATCAGTAATCCATGTTATATTTGTTGACCACAATTTCTCTAATGATCGAACTTAGTTGTATTATAGAGATGGTTATTCATAATGTTGTGGACAAAGTGTCAGCTTGAAGCATTGAATAGGGATGAGGCTGGTTCCCGGGTTGCCTATCCTGCCAGCCGAGTCACCAAAAGCGTGATTGAAATCCAAAGTTCCAGGACTGGCATACAGAACTGCAGTTCTGGTTTTTGCATCATTTGTATTGCTGATTCGGGTATGGGATTTCAACGACAAACTCAATCTATGAATATTGCACTCCAATATACCAAATACAGACATGACTAAATATTTGACTAGCTTGTCAATGAGCATTTTATCATCCTCGAATCACAATGCTAGTTTCCAGTAATGGCGATAGAACACAAATGAAAAAGGTGATGGTGGTGCCGTTGGCCTTAGCGGAAGTCCTGCTACCCTTACAAGAAGTCATGTTGCCCTTACAAGAAGTCCTGCTGCCCTTTTGCGCAGGGTAGCTAGGCGCTGGTCAAGAAGGCTCACATAATTTTAGGACCGGCCATGCCACCCCACTCAGATGTTTGCGAAAAACAAATTACTTCGCTGATGATAGGTTGGATAGGGCTCAGTAATCTTAGTGCCTCTGCCTCTTCACATCTTTAGTGGATTAATGAATTGTAAAATATGGCCTCTCGTTGAATGCGCAGAGACTCATTAAAATTCGCACTGCTTTGTTTGCTCTGAGCAAAAGTGATACAGGAAACTTACAGTGTGTCTCGTAGTTTTTTATTTCATTCTTGTTGGTGGAAATATATGTGTTGAAGCTAGACATGAATACCAGTACATTCGTAAAATAAATCATTAAGTAGTGCAGAAATTCCAAACCGAGACGAATACTTGAAACTTTCCCAAACAGATATTTTCCGACCTATTTTTCGCTTGCTCATTCTGGAGCACACACATCTATCAAAACCACATCTCTAATTTCCAAAGTTTGTCCTTACAACCTGCTCCTGGTTGGAAACTCGTGTTGAACCAGACAGCTCCTGAACAGCTATAGATTTCTGCATCACAACGATAACTGGATAGTATACATGTACATGTACATCCATGATCAGCCATAAGCATACGGAGAAGATGAAAAGGGTTCCATATTAAAATGATTTTCTTTTTGAATTCTTCGAGAAATATTGGAAACCTTTTCCCGAAGAGAGTAAGGATTTGCCGGAAAGTAAGAAGACCAAAAACGCTTATGTTGCCAAAATAGTTAATGAAATCGGAACCTGTGTCATAATAAATTTCTAATGTTCCCAAAGAAACATATCTGGAGAAATTTTATGCATGAAACAAGCGGACTCGAGATGGCAAAGCTGCCACGAAGTGTCGGAAGTCCAAGCCCCAACTGACCTAGCTGAAGAATGCATTTTCTCCTCGCGCTTGAATTGTATGATTGTTTTTATTTTGGTGCTATTAATGCTGTTATATGAATTATGGGCGCAGAAATTCTATTATTGAAGAGGGATGAATATTGAATGACTGACTAGACGCTAGGTTTATCAACAACTTGTCAACAAGCTTGCTGTTTCTTCGCGATGGATGGAATGAGACTGGGTGTTTGTAGAAAAATCATCCAGTAAAGTATGAGAGTCTTGAGTGAATTCTCACAAAGAAGAGAGTCATGCTGACATATCCACCGCACAGACTCGCCACAGATGGGGTTACTAGCTTTTTCTCCGTTGTTCAAGATGGGGCTTCTCCAATTGAGTGGGGATGGAAAACTAACACGAAAATTGAATGGCAGCCATTTTGACTTCTCAGAAATTATCATATTCTATTTCGAACAGAAGATCTATATTGGGGAAACTATACATGCAACAAGCTTAATTTGTTCGAATTATGCTCAGCACTCTGTCACGGAGATTAGTCTCCAGCGTCACTAACTTCATATATTGCAGACATCACCGATGCAAATACACGATGCCACATATCAGGTCAATCAAACGTAGAGTATTAGGTAAATACCCAAGATGTGACCTATTCCGGATATCAGCTATGTGAATGAGTTGGAGAGATATGTAAAAGTTGGGTAAAGTTGACGTTTGACGACTGAAAAGCAACCATATCAGTGTACAGAATAACTTCTCTTGGTACCTCACTTTCAGACTTTAGAATACGGAGGATTCTAGGATGTAGCCGTAGTATCTCAACCGCGTTTTTATTGCAGCTGTTCATGTGGAAACTTAACCACACGTGTCACTTGTCCACAAGTAACCATGCAGTGTCCAAAGACATGAAAAACATTTTAGGCCACTCAGAAGTAGAAGTTTGTGCATCTGTTCACGTAAGTCACATAACAATGAAAATAAGCGATTCTCGTCAGCCATTTTGAAAAGAAAACGGCCGCCATCTCGAATTCCATCAGTTCTGATGCAACAAAATTGTGTTATCTGCTTCCTTGAGTACGCAAATGTGGGTATTACCGTTTAAATTGGCCTCCTATGTGTCTCAGAAGTGCAGAAATGCGACTTTGTGGTATTTGATGGCGGCCTTTTTGAAATCCAAGATGGCGGCCAAAATATGGATTTACAAGCCGGACTCCCCCTCCAAAAATGAATCATATGTGTTTATCTATCATCCTGCCAAATTTCATGCTTTTATCAAAAAGTGCACAATCATTTCACATATCTGCCGGACTAATATTTAACCTTCAGGAGTTGAGGCCCTTCAATTCGTTACTTTCCTCCACTGCTTCAGAGCCTTCAATCTTTCCTAATGTCAAAGGTATGACGCTATTCTCGAGGACAACCACCATGCCCGTCAGTCGGTAAGCACACATGAGATGGGAAGAACAAACGCAAAACAACCAATGAACTCCCGCACGAAGTTATTTTGATTGACAGTGATTCACGCCCTGACGAGAAGCTTGGTAGGAGCGTGTGCCCTTAACGTTACCATATACTTGACAAACTTCCATCATAAATGGAACTTTGACCTGCCCTATTTCAGCAACTTTTTGAAGGTATTATCATGAAATACAATCAAAACACCAATTCGGAATTCGAAAGTATATTTCAATCCAGAGAGTATCAATCGTGTGTTGTTCCGCAACACCAAATTACGGATACCATTGTTAGAGCTAAGTGTTGACAATCGCATAATAGTGTACTTACACAAACACTATGTGTCCAGTTCTAGCTGGAGCAGTCCATTCAAACGTCATCTCTGTTTTCTCAGCGCTTGAAGTATTTGTTACTGCCTACAAAAAACACCGTTAAAATGTCAAGAGCATGGAAACTAGATACAGTCGAATACGATCGAGGTGGCATCCCTTTTGCATATTAAGTAAATGAAACATTCATTATTTGCTAAGAGAGTAAAAACGTAATACTTTGGAAAAACAATTTAACATTGCTCCCAGGTGATGTCATCTATAGACGAATCGACATAAAAACATTTTCAACCGAGATCTTGAGGCAATATCCCCTGACATTGGAAATAGAAAATGGAATCTGTTCAGCTTTACCAAAATTTCAACTTGGCCCACAGGTGGCGCTCCCTATAAGCAGATCGACTTGAAAAACAATCCCAAGCGAGACCTTCAGGCAAGGTACCCATATACCAAATTTGGAAAAAATTCCATTCAAGTTTTAAAATGTTATTGTCCAGAAACATAATTTTAAATTGATCGGTATGAAAAACAATGCCAAGCGAAATATCGGGGTGAGGTACCCACATACCAAATTTGAAAAGAATCGGTCCAGACTTTCAAAAGTTATTGTCTGGAAACACTTTTAACTTAGCCTTCAGGGGACACCACCTTTACTCGAGTAGACACGGAAACAATCTCAAGCTAGATATTGAGGCAAGGTATCCACACACCAAATTTGGGAAGAGCAAGAGTTCTTAAGGTTTTCAAAAGTTATTATCTGGAAATTGAATTTTTACTTGCCCCGAGGGGGTGCCACCTAGAAGCGGATTGGCATAAAAAACAACCCCAAGCAAGGCCTTGAGGCAAGGAACTCACTTGTCACTTGCCGATCAAGAAAAAAAATGGATATATAAGCTCAAACGCAATATGTGAGGGTCGGGCGAGGGTTAGTTTTGGAGAAGGAGGGTGGGACCTGGTGGCCGCAAATCGGGCATACTCCCGAGGACAGTATAAGCTGTAGTGTCCTGTGAAAGCTCTTAGAATATATGAGGGTATGGGGTCGGGCGAGGCTTAGGTTAGGAGACAGATGGCGAGGCTCGGCGCTCCGGGGGTTGGGGGTATGCTCTCGAAGGTAGTGGTAGGTGTGCTGTCAAGAAAGCATCGGAAAGCTCCCTGCACCTGAAACAACCATACTGATAACTACATGGCGTCGTCTGTCAGTCTCAAGAACCAAAGTTCAGAAACCTAATTCAATTAAGGGAAATGATCACACGCACAGTGTGCAACCACAATTTAGCGACTCGGTTTAAATTAATATAGTAAGTTAAATACGTGGACACAAATCTGGTTCATGAAAAAGCTTTAGCTAAAGCCATATGATGTGGAATCCAATTTTTTTTTATAGCAAAATTGACTCAAATCACTGATTTGATATCCATGCGAATATGGGAATTTGTACCCAAACACAGAAGAAATGCATATGAAAGAAATTGTTGTAAAACACAAGTATCCAGTTTCGGACAGAGCTGAAAAATAACAGTTGTTTTCCGCCAGACAGAAGCAACTTGCACAACAAATTTGAAGTTGCTTGTCGAAGGCATTCGGAAGTTTTCCAACGGAAAAGATTGAACAAAATTGAAACTTGCACATAACGGAATTTGTCGATAAAACAGAAGTTCCGAGTTCCGGACAGCGCTGAAAAAACACAGGTGTCTTCTCCTAGGCGAGTCCAATATGCACCACAAATTTGAATCTGCTTCAAAAGTTATTAGATGGAAAAGAACAAATACATACATGCCTAATGAGGGAGATTGAACAAATTATCTGTACGGATTATAAACGGTCAGACAATTGCAAAAAATAATATATATCAGTTCTTATAATATACGCTAGTGTTATCACTATTTTCAGAATTCCTCCATTGATTGATTGAAAGAATTAATGATCTGCCTGACAACGTCATAGCTCATTTTCATACTAAAATCTGTACCAGATCAAAAATTCTTGTGTAATATCTCAGCGTCTGATAGCAATATTTTCTTGAAATACATGTTAAAAATTTCAGAAAACAAATATCAACATCATTTCTTTTCCCCTAGAAGTTTTAAGTTTCCATTGTGGGTTCACTTTAAATTATTACCTGTACACCAGTACCACAGTCACTGACAGCCTCCGACCCATTCACAACATTGAATGTTCCGATAGGATCGCTTTGATTGCTGGTGTTGTCGGCACGACGAGCTCTCAGTAGAAAACCTTTAAACATCTCACCACATAGGGCATTCAGTGTCACTGTAAAATTGAGAGACAAATTATTGAGAGACGCCTCGTTCATCCATGTGCATTGAATGTTTATCTACTGAATCTTCCAATAACTCCAACAAAAGAAGGGTAGTATTTCCCATATGGGTGGGTGAATTTTAAACTGCATTGTCCATATTCATTTATAGTTAATTTGTCTTACGAAACTACTAATGAATGTTAGATTACTGTAACAATTGTATAGTAAACAGCATAATTACAAATAATTTCTCCCTGGAACATACTACACATGTAGTTTCCATCACTTCAGACATGCAGTGTGTATTTTTCCATTAAAAAATGTTAGTTTCTGGAGAATTATTTATCTTGGTTTAAACGTGGTACAGGTTTATAGCAAAATCCGTCCCCAAACGTTCAAGATAAATATAAATTTTTGATATATTCAGCTTGAACCTTGTCGCTTGATTAGAAGCTTCGGGCCGTGTTTGCGAAACACAAATTCTACCTCCCCCGATCCCAATCACAACATAGCTGCAATACCTGTCTCAGAAATGTCCAAAAGCAAAACAACAACACCTAGCAAGAACGTAACTCTTATCACACCATGTACAGAGCGATGTGGAATTATTTGTCGATATATACCGGATGCCATCCTGATGATGACGTTTTCCTCATAATATCAGAGAATTCAAATTAGAGAAAGTCATCCGCAGTTGAATATTGAGCAGCTGTATTAAATTTATTTGGTGTACGATGAATTGGGTAATCCTGTTAACAAGTTGAGCAGAATGATGCATAGCTGACAAGCGCTAACATATCTATAATGAATGGACCAAATTGAGAAACTGAAGGATGTATTATTCCACCACTTGAAAGTCCATAGACCAATTTCATTCCTCAAGCACAAGAAAAAACTATAGTGTTGTTATCCTAGCAATCTAAACTTTTGAAAAATAAAAACCTAT